>BLXL01010360.1:0-18215 GCA_023170135.1 Acarapis woodi
ATTAATAAGTCCATTTAAGAGCAGTATAAAAGAAATTGAAAATAAAACTTGAAAAATTCTTTTTGGCTGTATAAAAAAACAATGAAAAAAAATTTTTATTTTTAGCCGGTAAAATTTTAAAATCAATAAGAATAACCCTTAATTTTCCATAAGAAAATTAAAATGTTATCTAGATTATTATCGCTTATAGGTTCTTATGAATATAAATATACACATAATCATCGATTACGCACAAATACACGATTGATCTTTGCTGATGATCATTTTATCGTAAAAGAAATTTACAATCAATAATTCAATCTTACAAATATTAAAATTCATTCTAGCCTTTTTTTTCCGATTAAAAATAAATTTTTTTCTAGAAAAATCTCCAAAATTTATATTATGTAATAATAATGATCACATAAGACACAAATTTTATTAAAAAAAATAATACTTTTCTGTTTTCATTAGATTTTGTTCCTTTATTTTAAATTTTGACCAATTTTATTAGAGTCAAAAAAATTCCATTTTTCTTTACAGTAATTCCAAATTATGATTAGAAAAATGAATAAATTTTCAAATTGTACAATATATCAGAGATATTTGATTTGTTGTAATAAAATTTGGAATTTTTATTTATTTGAAAACGTAAACACAAACTCGAAAACAAATCTTCTAAAATGCAGATACTGAAAATATTTCTTCTTTGTGATGTCCGTGACATTCGTAGTGTATGCGCTTTAAAGTTAAAAATGTAGTCGACACTTGTTCAAATTATCAGTATTTGTACCAAGAAAACCAAGGCTACTATATAGAACAAAATAGAGAGCATGTACATTATTTCCGTTTTATATGCATTGAATATATCTGGTTAATATACATGTTACTTATTTCTTCGCAAATGTAGTAAATTTACAGATCGTTTTATGGTCGAAATTATCAATATAATTCAGTGAAAAATAAAGAGTTCAATAATTGAAAATCCTATCATTTTTAACTAAACACATTTAATAAAATTGAATGATATATTTGATAACGAAACACATTTATGACTTTTTTCTCAATATTGAATTTTGTCCCTATGTCTTTTTTTTAAACTTACTAGAAATTTTAATCAAATTAATACCATATAGATTTGAATAAGTGAATCAATTTATTTGAATTTTGCAAATGAACATTGTTTTAAATTGAAATGCAATAAATATATATATATAATTATATATATTCAATACAATATAAATCGAATGTTGTATGAAATAGCCCGAATATCTTTTTATATCGTTTTACAAAAATAAAAAGATTTGAATGCATAGAATTGTCTGTTTAGGCAAGTCTACGTGATGCAGATCTATATCTGGTTTTTCTAAACTATTTTTTTTAATTTTATGTGAAAAAAAAATAGCGATATCTAAATATATACATATTTTTTAAATTTTGTGAGCGGACTCATAATTCAACTATTCGAAAGCATGGAAAGTAGCTTACGGATATGACGTAAGAATATAATGCAAGAATGTCGTCACCGATATATCGTTTACATTATTTTCAGAAATTTACAAAAAGACGTTTTTTGGATTAATGTTTAAATAACATCCTCATATTCATTAATTTGTTTTTATATCACTGACAATAGGATTAATTTCTTTTTATTTGTTTCTCTATTTTTTTACTTAAAGAATATTTTATTGATCATTAGAATAAATGACAATCATTAAATTATTAAAAAAGAAAATTAATTTTTTTCTCTCGTCTCTTTTCTGAAGTTTTTGATAAGTCAATTTTTGAAAATGATAAATAACTTATAGCATACGTATATACCAAGAAATAAAAAGTGAAAAAAATTTTAATAAACTGATTTTTAATAAGGGTTATATATGGTTGAAGTATTTGTCCTACGGGTACATGATATGAATTATATTGAATGGATACTATGAATTAATCGATCGATCTAATGATTGTATACATATAGGTGATAGAACATCTAAAGTATTAATCGTTTATAAAACTGTGACCATAAAAAAACTTTTGAATTTTCTCCCTTGAAGGGGAGAACTCTATTAATTTTCAAGGTTATTTCTTCGAAAAAAAAATTCACAAAAAGTCCTAAAAAAATAAGTTGCGAAAAATTTTTACAAAAAACCTAAACGGAAGTAAATATTTGACTTAGTAAAAATTTAAAAATTCGCGCTTTAATAAAAATTTGTAATTTCCGGCACTAGATGCGAGTTATTTCACAAAAAAAAATTCATAATCAAATGTATTTAACTGACTTATAAGGCGCCGCATAAATTGCGATTTTATGAAATCACTTGTGGATATAGCAGGGAAATATTGTAACTTGACGATTAAATTTTTATTAAAAACTGATTCACAGTTTTAAAATCAATTCTCTATTTTTCAATATTGAATGTAAACATTATTTAAATTTAAAGTATAATTTTAAAATTTTTTATATATTTTATATACATCAACAATTATTAGATGCGAATCAAATCGATTAATTTTTTTTGAATATTAATTTCGCTCAAATTCCTGCGAATTACTTAAGATACGAAAAAAGCTAATTTAAATTTTTTTATTATAAATCATTAGAGTAAATCAACTAATTTATATACTTGGTTGTGAGATATAAAAACTATCTTAAAGTTTGAATTAATTTATGAAGTCTAGATAATTTTTTACTGAAAGTTTGTAAAAAAAAATTCTAAATTTAGAGACAAGGAGAAAATAATTTAGTCTCACAAACTTTAGAAGCACACACATGATTAAAGATTTACCATTTTAGAATGTAAAATTTTATGTAATAATTATATTAGATTATATACTGAGAAAAAAGTCACTGTTTTCAAAAAAATTTTAAGTTGCTAATTCGATTGAAAAGACAAAGATAATTATGTTTGAAAACTTATACATAAAAGATTATAATTTAAAAAAAAAATTAAGGTCTAAAAATAAAATTTTTTCAATATTTCAAAATTTTTTTTGAAAAGTAAAGGGTTCGATTTAGAATATTTATTTATATTTATGGATGAAAAGTGGCTATATCATTTAAATTTGAGACTAGAGACTTAATTTAATTAACATAAAAGTGTAAAGGGAAATAATACTCAAGTGAGAATACAAAAAAAGAAAAGAATTTTTATTTATAATCCTAAACTCTAATAATAAATTATAATTTTTAAAAATAAAGTAAAGCCGCAACCATTAAAAATATATTTGCATAAATAAAATAAAATAAAAAGCAAAGTCAAATTAAAAAAAAATGCTTAGTTATATTAAATATAAAAAAATTAGAATGTAATAGTCATAATTTTAAAAGATAATGTGAGAATGTGATTTTACCTTTCAAATTTAATACTTTTTTAATACATATTTAGAATATTATACTAGTATTTATTTCTTTGAAACAATTTAATTCAACTTAGTTTATTAGAATTTTTTTTTTTTTAAAATGAGATGGAATTTTAAAAATTCTTTCAATTTTTTGAAATTAAAAGACATTTCAACGTGAAATGTGGCTTACATGTGATCCTATGAGTTGACGACCTACTGGATAATAGAGTCGACCATTGTCATCTAAATAAGCAGATTTAACAAAAATTGTTCAGTAATTGTTGGCCATCAAGGGAAATGAACAAGAAAAGTTAGAAAAAATCCTCAAGAAAAAAGATAAATTTCTTTTCAAAATGATCAATCTGCAAGTCATATTAGTTTTCTTCAACTTGGCTAAAAAAAAACTAATACTGCTGACTGTGCTCTGCTATTTTAGAATCGGACAGAAAAGTTCTAACATAGAATAGAATATAAAGTTAGTTTATTAGAGAAGACTATCCGCCAGATTCTAAATAGAAAATTTTAAATAAAAATAAAACTGAATTTTTGTATCATAAGCAAACATTCAGTAGAAGATAAAAAACTGTTTATTTTGCATCTGATTCGCAAGTTTTAAAATTGTTGAATTTGCTGTTCAAAATTGAGTACTCAGTGTTCAATTTAATCGTCATAAATTGAACGATAAATTTTTATTTATTTATTTTATGTGTGAAATTAATTTTTAAATACATATCTTCTGAATTCTGATTCAAAAAATAATTTTTTTGCGAAGTTGATGTACGAGAATCCGATTGATAATAAAATTAAATCATTTAACTTATGACTAATAAATAATTGAATAGATTTATTGATAAATTAATATATAAATTTAGTTTTTTAAACTAATTTTAACATCTAAAGTGTAAAAATTTTACAGTGAATTTTTTCTTCAAAAAGCAGCACGAGACGAATGGCACACAACCGTTCAGTAAATTTTAACATAATTTCATGAAAAAAATATTCAAATGTCAATAATTTTAAATAATAGATGCTTATGTTTAAAGTCACCAATCAATGATGTACCACCAAAATACAATGTTCAAATTAGATACGTTCTAGCCTTTAGTTATCTAACTTCTTTGTTTACATTTTAGATTAGGGGGTGAAAAATTTAGATTCCGTCAAATTCCTTGTTCTTTTTTTTTGGTACCCATTTAGTCATCTTAATGTATTTTTCACATCTTATTTAATTTTTTTAGTAAAATGTTAAAAGAATTCATTTTGTTCATTCAAAAATTTATGAACATCTTTTTAATGATTTATTTATTTTCTTTAATTATTTAAAAAAATTGAAACATTGTAGATTTTTTGTTTTTGAATCCAACTAAAATAATCTCATAATGAATATTTAAATTTTTTTATTTATGGACTAAGAATCCTACTGATTAATATTTTTTTATTTATCCTAGGATCGCCCGAAATTTAGAATAATCACGATTTTCAATATAGAACATAGTCAAAAAATGTAAACCAAAATTGTTTTCTTAATCATTATCATCAGCAAATCGCTGTTCATCAGAATTCAAATCGATTTTATGCATTCAAATTTATTTATGTATTGACTTTCAACTTGGTGTATCATTTTTATTGTTGATTTATGATACGTTGTTATCTTTCGTTTCATTTTTTTTTCATTCCTAAATTAAATCATAATAGATCTTATAAATAGAAAGTTACTAAAATATATTTTAAGCGATGTTAAGTGACTATGAAGAAGATGATATGTTTGAAGGATCGATTAATTCTTCTAAATTGGAAGAGCATATGTAATCTTTTTCTATTTGTTTATTAATCTTATAATTTTACTTATTAAAAAGTCGATCCCATTTATTTAGCATTCATTTTTTTAATTAATGATTCAAATTTGAAATAGATAATTTTCTTATTTGATCTTTTTCTCAGCATTTGGCCGTTAATTTCAAAGGATTTATCTAACATTTCGAAATCATCTAGCCTTTCATTAGAAGGAATTGAAAACGATGCAGAGAAAATCATGTGAGAAATTTTTAAATAATTCTAAATATTTTTGTATATAAAATTTGTCAAAATTTTTTTTGAGAAGTCAATCGAATAATTGATTCTTTTTTATTAGGATTTCCAAATTAAATAACACCCATCTTCTCAAGCTATTATCAGACTTGGTGCAAACATTTTTTCAGGTCACGCATGAAATTGAAAATTGTTTGAATCATTTTATAAATGAAAAGGATAATTTTTTAACTATAAATCAAAGGGAAGTCTACTCAAGCAAACAGACTGAGAAAACGTCAACCCAGAAAAGAATGAAAAATTTCAAAAATCTTAATAGTTCTTTAAAAAATCCATGGCGTCTAAATGATAGTTCGATTGGCAGTTTAAATTTTAATCAAGCGTGTTTACGAGTCAATCAATATGATGATGAGACGATTTGTGAGAATGTCATACCCAAACCGAACCCTAAGATTATCAAAGCTAATATTACTGAGTCACATCACATGAAAAATTGCTCTAAAATTCTTAAAGAATCGAAAGTTATTAATAAGAATAATAATTATTATGAAATTAGTTGCTCATATATTGTGCATCTAGATAAGTCAAATAACTGTGAAAATAAGAATCAAATAATTCAAGATAAAAAGCCGTACATTTCAGCGAGTATCAATGTGAATAATTGTTACAAGAAAAAACAAGTGAAAAGCAGCCCACTTGTTAGTGGTGATGAAGGCGAATCATTATCAGATAATTCCAATAATTCGGATAATTATTCTGATTCACTAAAATATATGAGTTGTAGTTTTCCACTTAATAATAAATCAGCGAATCCAAATAATAATAAAACTATAGATACAGTCAAATCGACCTCATATTTCGCTCAAACAAAAGATCATCAAGACATAAATAAACTGATCGAACAAAAAATGCAATTATTTAATCAAAGTTTAATTAATCTTAGTCAATGTAAAGAATTAATTCAAGTCAATAATAATAAAGAATTAATTCAAGTAAATAATAATAAAGAATTAAACGGCAAATTCGAAATTAATAAACTAGAATCAAATTATCTAGATTTTTTAGAACAAGAAGATTTAGTACGTGAACTCTGCACTCGTTTAAAATGTGCAATTCAACAACTTATTCAATTAGTAAAATCTCTGTCAACAAATAATTCGCATGATACATTGAAAAATGTTTTAATTCAAAATGCTGATCTTAGTGCGAAGCAAATTTATCTTAAAAATGAAATTCAACAGATTGACATCACAATAAAAAATTTATCAGTTAAAGAATCTAATTTCAAAGTTGAACAGATTAAATATCAACATTTGTTAAATGAAGTAAAACAGAATCAAGAACGTATTAGTTGGCTAGAAGATCGAATAAATAAATTGAATAATGAAATTGGTTTAATGAAAAAGGAACAATACACATTAGAATTTCAAAATAATAATAAAACATTAATCAGAAATCAAACTACAGATGAGGAAATTTTCGAAGATTGTTTAGAGAGTCTAGATGCTGTGAATGAAGAAAAGAAAGAAGAAGAGATTATGCTATTTGATAAAGTTCAATTTGAAAATGTGCGCAAATCAATTCAATATTCAAGTCAACAACAAAATATGATGAATTTAATGGTTTGTGAAAATTACAAACTTAATAATATTAGTAACAAACTAAAAACTGAAATTGAACAACTTTTATTATCGAATGAAGAACTGGTTAAAAAGCTAATAGATGAACGCGAGGACAAAAATCAACACCTGGATTGTTTAAAAAAACGTATCAATTCCAATAAGAAGTTTCTTAATCAACAAACATATGATCGTGACCATGAAAAAGAATTATTTGATAATAAGTTGACAAGAATAAATTTTTTAATCAAAGAAAAAGATATCAATTTGATAAAATGTAACGAAAAATGTAATTTTCTTAAGTCAGATTTGGATGAATTATTGGGTGAGAAAGATGAATTACAATGCAAACGCTATAATTTAGAACGAAAGTTAAATAATGTAAATTCGCAACAAGAAGAATTAAAACAAGAAGTTGATAAATTGCAAGAAGAAAATAATATTAATTTTTATAGACAAGAACAGATTAGGAAAAGAGTTGAAGAATATGAAGAAAATTTAAATAAAGAACAACTATTAACTGATAAACTTAAATTTGATTACAAATTGGAATTAGATCCAAAATTTTACGAGGCGCTCGATAAAGTGATGGAAGAGATCAACAAGTTTCAAATGAACGAAAATATTAGAGAACGTCTTAATAA
This sequence comes from Acarapis woodi, assembly GCA_023170135.1. NCBI lineage: Eukaryota > Metazoa > Arthropoda > Arachnida > Trombidiformes > Tarsonemidae > Acarapis > Acarapis woodi. The sequence goes on from BLXL01010360.1 coordinate 7,607, forward strand.
GCGTTCAATTGAGAAAAGACAATTGGCAAAAAAAAAATTTTCAAATTCGCACAAAAATTTAATGAAAAGCAACGATTCAGATGGTTTAACAGGTATCAAAAAAATTGAACCTTTTACATCAGTTCGTAAAATTTTTGTCAAATCAATTAATTCGACCCCAGTTCGAGCAAATAGTTTTTCATTCAACAAAATGTCTCTAATTAGAGAAAATAATATAAATAAAATTCAATTTAGAAGAAATTCATTTAACACACAAAGTTTTGAAATGACTAAAAGTAAAAGTCTTATGAGTGATTATTTACACGAATCACCAAGATCAAATCGTCTTCACTCATTCAAATTAAGTGATGATTCATTCTCTAAATTTGTTGCTATGCTCAAAAGTCAAAATAAACGTGTTTTTGACGATGACGATTTTTATTCATTTAAAGAGTGCTCTTCTCTAATAAGCTTAAATAATGATTTAATGGATGATTCAAGTTATTTTAAATCCGATTCATTATTTAGTTCAAACTTTGATAATTTAGACGGCGAAGAAATAAATATAGATGAGAATTTCGATCCCATAAGAGATTCGCAGCAGGTCAATGCTCAACGATCATTGAGTGAACATAGTTTTTATTCTAGTCTAAATAGTGAAGATACAAATAATGAATGTTGCTTAGAAGATCTAAATAATGTATTTGAGAGATGTCGAGATACTGAAAAATTGAAATACTATGCATTCACAATTTTAAAATTTTTCAAACACATAACAAAGAGTATAAATTATCACAGTAAAACTCTTCAAAATATCAGACTAGAAAACAAGATCAAAGAGATACATGTTTCTGAATTGGAGAAAAGTTTCAATCAACTCAAATCAATCACGAAAAATGAAGAATTTAATTTAGGGCGAATGCAAAGTGAATTAAATAATAAGCATCTACAAATAAGTGAATTAAAAAACCAAATGGATTCGAACCAGGATAATAGTCTATTCATTGAGAATAAACAATTAATGGATAAATTGGATACAAGTATGATCGAGAATCAAGAAACTATGTTCATTTTGCAAAATAATTTAGAACACACGAAAGAAAATTTAAAAAAAAAATGTTTTGAATTAAAAGATTACATTGACGAACTTTCGAATTTGAAAAAAATGAATGATGCGATTGTTAAACAAAATGAAATTTTGATGTTAAACAATGAAAATTTAGAAAAAGAAAATTTAGAGTTAAGTTATAAATTAAAGAAATTAAGAGAAATTAAGCTATACAAAAAATTAAAAATGCCGAAAACAAACACGAATTTCATCGATTTATTAGTTTGATGCTGATAATTAATGAATTTCAAATCCTGATAAATTAAAATTTAAAAATTCATTTTTATTATTATTTCAAATGCGCTTTTGACCAAACTTTTTTGTTTGAATTTTTCATTTTTTTTATAACTCGAAAAAATTTAATGTTTTTGTTTTTTGTCTTACCTCCTAGTCTTATCACTATCAATTTTTACTTTAGATAAAAAGTGCCATATATATTTATCATATTGTACAATTTAATTTTATTTTGCAAGAAAAAGTTTAAAATGTAATAAATTTTATTTTTTCAATTTAATATTTGCAAATTGATAAGTCATCCTCAATGAACTTTATTAAATCAAAAATATTTATTTCAATTTATGTGTATGTCTATAGAAAGAAAAATTACAAAAAAAATTATTATTAATCAAAAATAATTTTGTAAAGAGTTTTAATTCATTATATTTCAAACATGTCTGGTCAAACTAACCCGTAGAAATTTGAATAAATTATGAAGGCGGTTTTAGTGCTTTTCGAGTCATATATTTCTCAAACAAAACCTTAAGAAAACGAGATTTTTTTCTGTTCCGTTGAAGTGAATAATGAGTATTACAAAATATTAGATTTATGACTAAAAAATTCTCAATCTTTCAGAACTGTTCGAATCCAAGTCCAATACAAATTTCTATCAATTATTTTGAATTTTCTTTATTCTATTTCGCTGTTTCGTTATTAAAATTTTTCCAATTTTATTCGAACAATAATTTTCTGGTGAATTAATTATCAGTATTTAGTCTAAAAAATTGATCAATATTCGAATATCTAAAAAAAAGAAAATTATTTATCCAATAATAATATATAATATAATATATTTTTTATTTTTTTCATTTAAAAAACAATATACTAATTCACAAATTTTTAATTCACTTTTGATTGTCATGAAGAAAATTTAACACAGGATAAAAAAATAAATACAATTTTTATCTCTCAAATGATAGATTTATCTGATATTCTATTTGTTGAGTACCAATTTCGATTTGAAAAATCAATGTGGTCTATTTGTAATTAAAAGAAAATTTTAGCCTGAATTAAAATATTTTTTATTTATATGGTATTTTTATGTAAATTATGCGGATAATTTAATAGTTACTGTTTGTTCGATATATTAAATCCATAATAATCCTATACAATTTTTTGAATAAAGCATCGTTGTTTAATTAAATGTGCAATTTATTTTATTTAGGCTCTGAATTCAAGTATAAAAATATTGTCTAACTTGAATCAATTTTAATAAACGGAATCACGAAAAAATAGCTAATAAAATTATGGCATGTGTGACTTTAAATCTATTAATCAAAAAAAAAAAAATAAAAGATAAAATTTGATTGAGAAGAAAATCGTGTTTCATAAAGATAGTTTATTTGGATAAAAATTTCGAAATCTTAAATATCATCAAAAACTTATTATTATTCCGAATGAAGTGATTTTGTAAGTTATTTGTATAAATATTTTAAAAAATAGAAAACATAAATTTTTGGAAAAAAACATAAATATTTAGATGACTGATTAGCGATAGGTAGACTAAATTAGATTAAAAAATCGAATCAGACTACAAGTTTTTTCATTACTTTGATTAATTTGTCACTAGTCTGCTGATTAGTTTTTAGACATCATGATTTAGAAAATAATCGCCTGATTTACTGGGAGGTATAAGCGAACTTATCAGTAGTTTCACCAATGAAGTACCATTGAATGTGTCAGACTTTTATCAATTCATTATTTGTGATTTACGTGAGCCAGTTTGAATCTCTAGGCATTCATTTGTATCTTATATACATTATTTTCAAAATATGAAAAATATAATTAAGATTATCAATTTTTTCTAATTTTTATCTAAACAAGATAGACTAACAGGAAACTTTCAGCAAGAATTTGTTTACAGACAATACTTAAAATTCAATTTTTAATATTCTCATTTTTTCACCAAAAAAATTTTACGTTTTTTTTTGATTTATAATATTTTAAATTATTAAATCTATTCGAATAGTCTAGTCTTTTTAAATATTGAAAATATAGAAATATTTTCCCAACTTTTTATTTGATTTTAAGATGTCTGGAAAAGATGAAATAGATAAAAACTAATAATTCTAATGATAAATTTTTTTTTAATTGCAATAAGTTTTATAATTTTAATAATGATATTCATACATTAATTCGGTTGCCAATCATGTGCTAAAATTTTTTTTTGAAATTTTTACTTCAAATAAAAATAAATTATCAAAATTTGATGCTTTAATTTAATAATATTATTAATTAGATTTATTGTAAAAAAGAAAAATAAGTTTTTCAAATTAATTTCAAGTCTCATTAATAAATATCTCTAATAACATAATAAATAAATAAATAAAAAATATGAATTTATCGATACAAGAGCTTTTTTTTTTTTTAAAAATTGCGCCAAATACCAGAAGAATATCATTTCTTATTTTGCTATTTTTATCTTTCGAACTTAAGTTTCTCGTATTAAAAATTTAAAAATTTCATCGCTTAACACCAATACATTTTTTTTACCTAAGTCATGTACAAGGCACTTTGATAATTAGATAGAAAATTATTCATTTACCAAGACAAATTCAAATATTGATTATTAGAAATTAAATTGCAGTCGAATCGTTGAATAGTTGAAGAGATTAATTATTGGTCAACATCTTAGGTCAGAGAATGAGTAAATTTCAAAAATTATTTTCTCAGCGATTTTTTGCATGTTATTCTGAAAAATACAACTAAAAAGTTGAATATTCTCAATAATAAACTTAAATTTTAATGATGTACTACCATTCGAGCGAAATTACAAAAATAAAAAATTTTTCAAAAAAATTATCCAAAAATGGAAAATAATTTTTTAATTTAATCTTGTTACTTGCAATATCTTAGGTTTACTAATATTAAAAAAATAAGAGTTCAAATTCTTACCTTGAAAATCTTTTTTTTTTAAATTTCATTCATCTGTAAACTACTTGTTGATTCTCGCCGAATAAATATTTCATCTTCATATTATCTATCTGAATCAAAGATTGTTTTATTTTTAGTGAACAAAAGTTTTTCAAGCTATTTTTTTATACTGATTTTAATAAATTTAAAAATTCCATCAATTACTAATTTTACATCAATATTAGTACCGTTTTGTTCGTTTTCAAACAGTTTGAGGTAGATCATTATGATTTTTACTTCAAAGAAAGAAAAATTTTTAATGAATCTAATCACGAAATATGTTTGCAGAAAGTAACCTATGATTGTCAAATTATTTGGATATTATATTGTAAATGTTAAGTTTAACTATAATAAATTTAAAAAATTTCTTTTTTGAATTTTCGTAGAATTCCAATTTGAATAGATTGACGACAAAAAAAGAGAAGATACCAGATAAAGTTATCAATTATTTTGCAAATTCTGTTAGAATTTCATTAGTATTGCGAAATTGAGGTATGGTTGAGTTAAATATTTTTAGATTTCACAAATTTGTCTGATATCTATTAATTCTAATTGATAAAGCTAAAATTTATAATTACAAATTGTTCCCCCAGTCAAATTTTTCGCGTTTATTTATGTACTTATTTGAAGATTAAAAAAATTTTTGGATTTATTCAATTTTTTACTTTTTAAAAAATAGAGATAAAAAGATCATTATTTTCAAAGAGAATGACCATACAATCTTAGTATAATCTCGAAAATTCTTATGTGCTGCATTTCGTTATACAATATACTTGTAAATGTCTTTAAAAACCCTAAAATTAATTAGATTGTAAGATTTCAAACGTCTTTTAACTAATGTTAAAATATGCGATAAATTTAATTGATTACTTTTAGAATTTTTATATTAGCTTTATTGATATGATTAAAATGAAATTTTCAACAGAAAAAAAATTCAGAAACTTTTCGTTGCGTTATTATTAATTTTGCAAATTTTTGAGCGTTTTTAATTCAAAAAGTTAGAATTTGTGTTAAAAATACTAATAATTTTAAAATGCTAAAAATCTTGAAAATTATTCATTATTGATCTGTTTCACTACTTCAATTCTTTCATGTAAATTTAATAATAATTTAAAATAATCAAATTGATATGTCTATAAAATTTTTATTTTGAAATTCAATCGATTCATAATTATAAGAAAAATAATTTCTTTAGTGGAAGAACAAATAAAATAGTTTTTTTTTATGGACAAAAAAAAATTGATTTTGAAAATTATACAAAGACATTAGGAATTATTAAAAATTATTCAAATTCTATTGATCAAGGAAATCGCTTAAATAGTAAACTCCGAAAAAGTTGCTTGCGATTGTTGCAATTCTTTTTTCAATAAATTACGGAAATACATAATAAAGTAACAAATTAAATAAATGTTAAGTTTTGTCTCAATTTATAGAAATATATAAGAAGTTGACATTTCGAAAAAAATCAAAAAATGTGGCAGTAGGTATTAACATCTCATAATCTAAATTAAACAGGCTCAAAATTATTTTGATGAATGATGTTTTTGTAACTTAAATTTAAATTACAATGAACAAAGTAGCGGAATAGAAATTAGAGTAATTCATGCTTACTAGATTTCATATAAATGTAAAAAGATTATGAGCTATGAAAATTGGAATATTCGATTTGAAATAAAAATTGTCGCTAATTTAAAATTCTTTTTTTATTAATCAATTCTTGAAATTGTGTTGCTAACCGATGTGTTAGCGATCACATTGATTTACAAACACTTATTCAATAGATTATATAGTCTAAGTTTCACTAAAATATTGAAGCAGAATTGCTAATAATTATTAAAATTTTTGTTGAATAATTCTCATAAGAATTATTGGCAGCTCATATGAAAAATTAAATTTTCCTTGCAAACGAAATTCAGATTAAAAAAAAGTTCGGCATCTCAAAATTCAAAATAATTAAAAATGAAGGATTAATCATTAAACATTAGATTGCTAAAGACCTTCAAAGTGCTACAAAATTAAATGAATAAATAGCTAAATAATGATTTCATGATTTTAGTTATTATAGACACATATGCCTGATTCAGACAAAATTGAACATATTAGGAAGTATTTGAATATTATGATAAATTTTTTTCATGAAAATCAATAGTTTTTTTTGTGATTGACCAATGTATATTTAACTAATAGTAAATTAATTATTGAATAATATTTGATGCATCTTTGTGTACTCGTATACAGAAATAAATAATGATAGATAGCGGATTGATCGGACCATGCTTAGGAATTAAAATTAACATTTAGGTTCAACAGGTGATTTTTTTGTTAAAATCATTTTTATTATTTTACCTTTTATTAAAGTTCTCTAATTTTGTCATAAAATAATTCTATCAAGGTTATTTTGAGTCTACACTGGCGGTTTAAACCCTATATTAATTCTCATAACATTATAATTGATAAATTTATCTGATTTTTTTTTCAAGAAATTTAATGCAGACATACTTGAATTTTTTTAAATCTATACCTTGATTTGATGTAGGAAATTCTCTAGATTATGACTAAGGCTAATAATTTTAATTGTTTAACCATATATGCGACCGCTATTTGATTAAAATTTAATTAATTAATTTGCTAAGTAAGGACTTTTTGCACAAAATGAACTTTCCTTAATTTCATGATTTTATTTATCTTAGCTCTTTCCAGAGCATCATGTTATCTAATTAAATCAACTAATAACATAATTTCAGAAATAATATATATATTTTATATAAATATTTATTTATAAACTATTGGATTAAAATTACACCTGCATGATATAAATCCTATCTTTTAACTCATTGGCTCACTAAAATTTGAATGATAATCAGTTATCACTAATATAAATTCTTTCGTAAAATCAGTCTATCAAGATCTTTTATATTGTGAGCTTCGTCGATTGCATGGCTTGGTGAAATAGGTGAGCTTAAACAAGCAGTTTGAAAAAAAATAAAAAAGTGGTGAAAAAAATTTCTAAATCAGTTTTTTTTAATAGAAAATAAAATATTCATTTTCGATTATCATAATTAATAGATAAAAAGAAAAAATTTATCAAATCATTTATCAATATTTTAGCTTCATAAAATTTAAAAAAATTTGAATTCACCTATTAGATTTCTGACAAAAAACAAATATCACGGGTATTTTAATCATTCGGAATCATTTTTTAGAAATATATTAGGAATAATAATTTTTTGGTTAAATGAATTTCTTTTTATTCCTAATAATTTAATGTGATTGAAAAATCTATTTTTATTATTAAAAAAAGTCAAAAATTTTTATTGCCAAATAGAGTATTTTTATTTTCGAATTTTCTGACAATATACCTTGCACTATTTTTATTCATATTAATATCATCTTATTCAAAAGTTATATGTCAGTCACAATTTGATGATTTGTCAATCAAGAATGTTGGAGCTGATTTTTTGATCTACCCTTTAAATGCAACCTTAAAATAAAATTTGATCGATTCTATCTTATTAAAAGCGATTAGTTTATTTTTTTTTATCCGAGATTGTAATTTAATTGAATCATAAAATAAGTATAATATTCGAAAAATTTAGAAAATTTAGCATAAATAATAGGGTCAGAAAAATTTACAGACAATCATAAAAAATTGCGATATTTTTTTTCGCCAACAAAAAGGAGCGAAATAAATTTTTTATTTTCTCGATTCAGTAACCACAAAATTTTTTATTCCCGATTAAAAACATTAATTGACTATGTATTAATCCTTATCTTTCAATTGTAAAATTCTTTAGATTTCTTTAGCTTGAAATATATTTATTTAGTCGGTTAACATGAAAAACTAGTATTAGCTGTTTATTAAAAAGCAAGTCTTATAACTATCTATGATTAATTACGATTGAATAATTTATAAATATTTATCTAGAATTTTTAAATTGAAAATTTCAAGTATTGAGCAATTTATAAAATCAAAGAAAAAATTTATTAGTTTTACTTTCATTTTTCTTTAAGCATATATGATTTAAATTTTAAATTAGAATTCATTTTTTATTTTGCAGTTGAAATTCAGGGTTTTTTATATAAGTTAATAATTTAATTAATTTTAAAATTCAGAAATTTTCGTTTCACTTTAAACCTGGCTAAAATGAAATTTCTTGATCATATTACATAAAATATAGCAACTACGTTCGATGAATGCGAATTAGGAGATAATACTTTATAAATTTTTTATTGCCAAATTAGCATGTAAGATTCACATGTAATTTCGACTATGAAATTTCAAAGTAGAAAATTTAAATGTTGTCATATTATCAATTCACAGATAACATTTTTTCATTTATTAGTGATTATTTTTATTTATGTGGCAGTAAATGACCGTTAAAATACTGTTTTGTTACAGTACGAATGAAAAAATATTTTGTTACAAAATCTAAGACAGAAATATATCAATTGCATGAAAGAATTCAAAAAAAAATTCATTTCTTATAATCGTTTTTTACTATCTTAAAATTATAAAATATTATAATCCGGATATTGTCCCAGGTATCGAAAATTCAATAATTCAAATTAAATTATTATTATTATTCGATATCACCGACAAATACAGAAAAAACTAAAGAAATCTATTAGTTAAGATCTAGGCACACATCAATCACACAGTAAAATTTTTTATATTTAACAAAAAGTTATTTTAAAGAATTTTTAATTTTTTAATTTATTTTAATATTTATATGCATACATGTGCAAATATGTGAAAATTTTTATACATATTTATATAGATTTTTAATTCTTACTAGTTTATAAAATACCATGTAATTTATATATTTATTTATCAAGACATAAATTATAATTATATAACAAGAGATGTACTTAAATTTTCAATTTTTTTGAAAAAAAAGATTAATTATCAGCATCAATAATCTAAAGTCTTTTTCGAATCTTGTATTTTTTTACTAAAATATGCATTTTATGTAATATTTTAATAGAGAATGTCTATTTGAAAAAAAAAACAAGCCCAATAATTTTTGATTTACTTAAATCAATAATTTTTATCATTAATTGTGATCATGAATTAATATTAATTGAAAATATTGGTTACTGTATATTTCGTTTAAATTCATAAAGAAAATTATTTTTTTATTTATTTTATATTTTTTAATATAAATCAAGAAAACTTTCTTAATAAATGCAATTAATTTATTAGGATAGAAATTATTTCTCTAAATAAAGCGCATAATTGTTGAAAGTATGCCAATTCATTACAAAATTTATGAAAAAATTTAAAATTAACTCATTAATTTATCTATATAAAAGTGCCTGATTGATTACATATCAAGTTAGCAAACTATATTGAATTAATTTTTCAAGAAAACTTTAACTTTAAATGCAAACTGTTAAATATCTTTGTTGCATTGTTTAATTATGATTAGAACCAAAAAAAATTCGAAATTGCTGAAAATATTTTACTTCAAAAAAAACATCACACATCCTTTAGTTTTTTATCATCATCCTTTTGAAAATATTTTTTTTTATAAAATATTAAAAAACTTCTAATGATTTTATAAGAATTTCTCAATTCAAGGCAAATCTGAAAATATTAAAAAGTTTAGAATCAGTTTTCTATGATTTATTCCGTCATAAATTCAGATTTAACTCTACCAAGACGATTTTTAATGCATTTTAAATTTGATTGGAGACTAATTTTGGATGCTTTGAATTTAAAATTTTGAATCTGTTATTTCAAAATTCTTTGATAAGTTTTTATAAATTATCTATGAAATTAATTCAAAATTTCACCTCCTTAAATAATTCATTTCAAGTCTTTTGGATTAAAAGGATATTTAAATTACAATCATTTATAAATATATATCATATCAAAAAAATTAGAATTTATAATCAGCACTCTGGAAAATTTATCTTTTAGGATTTGAGGTTGGTTCGCTTTTTTTTAATTAGCATATGCACATTTAATAAAATTAATCTATAAAAGATTTATTTCTTTCATCCTACCGCTAATATATAGCATTTAAATCAAAAGAAAAATTAATACCTATGAGATAAATTTTAAATATGAGGATTTTGAGGCATTTAAAGATTAGATATATAAGATTATCGAATGATATTCTATAAAATTTTTGATAATTTGATTAGAAGCGATTTCAAAAAATTTTTAAAATTCGTAAAAATATGTGTAACTTAACAAATAGATTTCTTTAGTTTTTTCTGTATTTGTCGGTGATATCGAATAATAATAATAATTTAATTTGAATTATTGAATTTTCGATACCTGGGACAATATCCGGATTATAATATTTTATAATTTTAAGATAGTAA
>BLXL01010361.1:0-32941 GCA_023170135.1 Acarapis woodi
AGAACTACTCATTGATGATTCGTTCATCACAAGGCCAACTATTTATTTTGATGCAACAACAGTGCAAACATTTAATGGTTATGTGATTCCAAAACTAATTGATGAGTCATGGTCATCCGAGCCAAATGCTAGATTATCGATACAAAGAATTAGTCAATGATCCGATTTCATAATAAATTGTAACAATTAATAAATGATCTTTGCCTACAAAATCTACAATATTTTCATGACGTATTAAGAGTAAATTATACACTTCAACTTCATTTAACCAATTCTCTTTTGCTTTTTCATTAAAAATTTTAATGAATAATTTCTCACCTAATCTTTTTCCATAAAATGACTGCTTAAATTTACCTTTTTTAATAAGACTTAAAATTTCAAGTTGATTATATAATTTAGGTTTGTTTTTTGCATTCTCAATAATTATCTCATTTTTTCTAAAATAACTTATTCTAACAAACCTACGAATTATTATGATTACTAGAATTATTAGCACAATGATTAGAAATATGAATAGTGAAAAGCTTAAAAGTTGTCTCAAATTGAAATATGAAATTTCCATCTGTTGATTGTTACAAAAATCATTTTGGCAACATATCAAGTTAGTTTGATATGATGAGTGTGTGCACTACAAGAGAATGATATATCAATTATATGATAATCGATAAACTTATAACTCACATAATAGAAATCGATTTGTTTGTTTGATGAACATCCTTTAATAATTTTTTTCGTCAACTTTCCATTTTTATTTTGAATCACAAGTCGTTGGTAACAAAAGCCCTCTGTTTCACATGTTTTATTTTTCGAACAATCACCTCCATCATTACAAAAGCATTTTAAAAGAGACATAATTTTCATTTTTCGATTGATTATGATTTCTTCATTATTAATTGTAATAAAAAGCGAAAAATTTACTACTTAGCATTTAGAATATAAAATGAAAAAATGATGCAAAAATATTTTCTATCTTTGTTTGACAAAAGGTTTCTCGAAAAGATTTCAAAAATCTAACTGGATCAAATATTTATTTTACTCATTTTCAAAGCGAATATTTTATATTTTTTATATTTTATATGTAGAAAAAAAGCTTTATATTAAATGTTAAAATTTTCGTTGTGAATTTGACTAATATTTTATTTGTTTAATTTTTATTTCAAACTTCATCTCTTTTTAATATTTTTAAATAAACTTTTTGTTGAAATTTAATTTTTTAATATTTATTGCTAATAATAAATAATATTTATCAAATTTCCATCATATTTTTTTGTATATTTGGATTAATTGATGTTGAAATAATAAGTTTTGAAAATAAATTTTTTGTGAATCAACATGGTTTGAAATACGCGCTTGAGAAAATTGCGCATGACTCGATCTAAATTTTGTTTTTCAGTCACCTTTTAAAATGTAAATTGAAAAAATCGAGACATCGTTCTAAAAATTTGTCTGATTGTTATTAGGTAAAACCAATTCTTTTTATTTGAAAAATATACGTTAAAGTAAAGCCATTTTTATTTTAATTTTTTTTATATTAATTCATATTTTCATTAAATTCATTTTTTTTCCTAACTTAGTGATTTTTCATTTTGTCCGAATATGAATGGTTGCAAAATTATAAGTCGATTTTTTACTTCTGGCACTGGTCTCGTAAATCCACCAATTGCATTTTTCGGGGTACATGGCAGATACACAAATGCATTATATTCTGCTGCATTTAAAGAAAAGAAATTAAACGAAGTGGAAAATGATTTGAAGAAAATATCTGTGGCTATACAAAATGACAAAAAATTCAAAGAGTTTCTCACAAATCCATTAATAAATTCACATGATAAAAAAACGATCTTAACTAAAGTTTTAAATGAAAAGTTTAAAGCTACCAATCTAACTGTAAATGTGGTGAATTTAATGGCCGAAAACAGGCGTCTTGGATTAATGGTTCAAATTTCAAAAGATTTCGAGAAGATCATGGCTAATATACGTAATGAGGTAAAATGTATTGTCTATACAGCACATCCTCTAAAAGATGATGCAATCAAAAAATCAATTGAAGATGCTTTGCGTAGCTTTACATCAAAAAAATTGCTTATTGAATTGAAGACTGATCCATCAATAATTGGTGGTCTTGTTGTCGATTTTGGTGATTCATATATCGATATGTCGCTTAGATCTAAACTCAAAATTTACACTGATGAACTAAAAAGTTTAGTTTAATCAATTTTACTTGGTTTCACTAATCCCAATTTTCTTTCAAGTCGTTATTATCTTGTTTTCAGTCTGCTCTGATCAATATATGAATAAATTTAGAATTAATTTTAATTTCTTATCCCTCTATCTGATTTAACTTACGTTTTATATTTTATTGTAAATTTTTAAATTTTAACGATTGACAATTCTTTTTTAAAGTAAGTCTCTTTTGATTATAGAAATTTTATTTGAATTTTAATAATTTATGATCATCATAAGTCAATTATTACAACAAATCTAAATCTTGACTCAATAGCATCATATTTTTTGTTTATGATAATTCAAAATATTTGTGTTCATCATTATCAATATATGTCGATCCTATTTTATATTTCCATTTTTTTTTTTAAATCATAATTATAATCTCAAACCTGCAACGTATATATAAATCTTATTCAACTAAGTAATCAAAAAAAAATTCTCTGAAAATTCATTCTGCATTAGGATTGCAAATCGAATATAATGCATCGAAACCTGTGCTCAATTATTAAAACATCTTAATTCTCACTAAATATTTATGATATAAACATAAGAAAATTGTACTGAATTCGAAAAGTATAAATTTTAAGATAATAGCATACACATTGAAATGGAAATAAAAGGTTAGTTATTTTTACCGGGAAAGAAAAATTTAATCAAGGAGCCAAAAAAATCAGCCTATTTTGGATTTGATACTATTATTATTTACTACAAAAGTCATGCGTTGCCTATTTGAAAAATATGTAGAGGTAATTGAATATTTTAAAATTATTGAAACTATCATTCACATCGTGAAAAAAACGATAAAGAAGCAAATGAAATAGAAAAAATTTTCAGAAATTTCAACATCAGAACAAAAAATTAACCCTCCTCATAATTAAATCATTATTATGGCGAAAATTGTCGAACATTAATTCCTGACGAGCTCAAAAAAAAACTATTTATTAGTAGGAAAAAAAGAAAAATAAATTCAACGTGCTAAAAAATTTTCCGGAAATTCGAGATTATTCAGATCACAATACAAATGAAAATATTTATTGAATCATTCAAATCGATTTAATAGGTTTCGACATAAAAAAAAAATCAATTTAGATTATCTAATATAAATAATCAAAATAAATTTTCAGAGTATAATTGTTATCAATTCTAATTCTTTATACAAAAAATCAAACCTTCTTTATATTATTTTTCAAATTTAATCATTCAAAACATAAATTTATAACTTTGATCTTGTATCGTTTCAATTTGATCAGATTTCTCATTAAAATATTTAAATAAATCAGTAATATTTTGATCTTTTTGGCCAATTAAATTTTTAAAAGCTTTATAGGAATACTTTTTAATGTATATCAAACGTATTACTATTAAAAATTTAAAGGCAAAAAAATTTTTAATTGATTAAAAGAAAATTCAAAATGATAAAAAAAAAAAAATAAAAAAAAATAATAATTTCTAATTTTTCTTTTAGTATCGTTCAGGATTGTTCTTAATTTACGTTTTAAAAGTTTAATTATAAAAACTCGTAATCGTAGTTGTTTTTTTGTCCTTATTTAGTTTCGAAATTCTACAATATTCTCAATGATCTTCAATACTGTAATGACCCAAAGACTTGATCAAGTATTTCTAATGTAATTGATACATATTCAATTTTTTATTCCATCATTTTTTCTCACATATTCGCTCAATAAAATTCATGTGATTATTTTTTTTTTTACCTATTTGACACATAAAATTATAAAATATTTGAATTCTAATAAATGAAAACCTATTCAATACAAATCATGAACTATACGACAAGTCAATTTCAAGCACATTTTTTAACTATTCGATGTACAGAGAATATTTTGTTGCATTTTATTTTTAATTTACAACATGTATTCACGGCGTTGTCGTATTTTTTTCAACTTTAAAATCTTCTAGGATAATATTTATCTAAATAAGAACTGTAAAAAAAAAGAGAAAAATTCAATGACTTTTTAAGCCATTGTAATTATTCTGAAATAATATATTAGCAATCTTCTCAAATTAACTAAGCACAATTTTCTAATAGAATAATGGGGATGGGACTAAAAAAAATTAATGTTATAATTTTGAGATGATTAAAATTTTTAACACATAAATCGGTAAACTTATTCAAACTAGCAAATAAAATTATAATGAAGATAAGGCATTTTATAACTTTAACCTTCTTTATTTATGTTTTGTTTGAAACTATATGATTTTTCCTTTTAAATATTATAAAAAATGTCACTTTTGCTTAAAAAGGTAAGAATCGCGCTTGAATGCAAATAAGAAGGGATTTACAATTTTTTCCCTAACGTATATAAGAAAATTGTTTCTTAAATGTGTATTTACGTTATATTGAATAAGTAGAATACTTTTTTATGGATTAATTGAAATTCAACAAATTTTTGTCTACGAAAATTATATCTTCAAAAAATTTAATTTTTCTTTGACTGAATTCAATCAAATTCATTTTGTGAACTGGTTTTAGAAACGAAATTATTTTTAAACATGTCTTCTATTCCAATGCCATTTTTCGCTACTCGAGGAGCAATTTTATACACCGAAAATATTCGCGCTCATACAGAAAAGGAAAAATTATTAAAAATCAATTTTCAACAAGATACTGTTTCCATTCAAAATCGTAAGCATTTGAATTTTTTTTTTTTTAATTTTTGATTATTTTATTTTCCTTTCAAATTTGTTAATTTTTCTTATTTTTTAGCTGATCGATATTCTGGATCATACATGAATTATATTTGGGGACAATATAACAAATATGCTCCATATCAATTTCAAAAAAATATGCAACACGTGCCAACACATAGTCTGCAATTTTTAGGCACTCAGTTTGAAGCATTCAACTCTATAACAAAACATTAAATTATTCTGTACATTTTTTTTCACACGAAGAGATTTATCAACATTTCTAGAGTTGTAACAAAAACATTGATGTTTCAACAAGTGCCCGGTCTAGAGTGAAAAATTAGCACATTTAATATTAATTTGATTGGAATTTGATTTTTTGGAAATTTATTTTTATTGAATAATTCATATTAAAAATATTTAAAATATTTTTTAGTTTCGAATCTTCTAATCTAATCAATTAATAGCTAATACACTTTAGATTTTGATTAAAAATAAAATTGTAGCAATTCCTATCGATAAACCAGTCAGGGTTATCAAAATTTTGAAATAAAATTTATTTTTTCTGTTATAAGAATCACTTTTTTTTTTGTTCAAATCATAAATATATATAAATTTATAACAAGTACTCTAATTGACCACTAGATTAATTATTACAGTGTTCATTTATTTATTTGTTTTTTATTATCTATTTATTCCAACTGATTCTATTGGTCAGATTAAAAAATTGAGTAAGAAATTTAACCAGCATTCTGTGCAGATTTTATTTCCATGCCACCTATATTATTCACAGGTATATTGTTCAGCTTCGATTGCAAACAAAACTGCAATAAATTTAAGAAAAAAATCTATAATTTTTCAAGGTTATTAATTGAAAAAAATATTAATAAATTTATGAAATATAGATATGCTGGAATAAAGAGATTACCAATAGTTAATCATAAAATAACAGGTTTTGTGTATCGAACTTACTGTCATTTTTTGACAAGTTTGTATTTGTTTTGGACTGAAATCCCAAAATTTAGAATTTTCATTTTTTGCTTTACTGCCTGATTGTGTTGCATTTGAAATTACTTGATCAACATTTAAGCTTAGATTTGATGAATTGTTTGTATGGTCCATGATAGTCAGCAAATCAGATTTGTTATTAGTTTTATTAGTTATTATTTGAGAATATTCATTTACAAATGGTTTCTGTAGAAAAAAATAATAATGAGCATATTTACATATTTCTTCACCTAGATTGAGAGTATCAGCTAGATGAATTTTTTTTAAAATGAAATTCTTAAAAATAAATTATTTTACTAAATTTTTTTAAAACTTAGGTGGTTAAGTTGTTGAAGTCACCTAATTTTCCATTTATATGAGAATAAATAATTTTTTTTAGATTGTTTTTTTGGCTAATCGATTATTAATAATGACAAATTGAATTAACAAATTTTTATCTGAAAGACGGAAAAATTTTTAAGATGTTATACGGATAATTTTTTTTCTTTTTTAATAATCAATTTGAATTTCACAGTTATTCAAGGTTGATTATTTCATTTTTCTGAAGTTTATATTGCGCTCAAAATTTAGATTTAAAATTTTTTCAGATTTTTTTGCCGATTTGTTTAGCTACTTACCACTTACCAAATTCATTAGTGATGTTGGTTTCTTTAAACATGAATAAATCTAAAAAAAAGTAAAAAAAAAATTAAAAATATTATAAAATTAAAGTATAAATTAATGAATATTTGGTAAACAATAAGCCATAGTATCGCAATCTGAATAACATAATTAAGTATTGTTTCATAAAACTCTACCATACAATATACAAACTTGTTAATATTCATATTTTGACTTGTAAAACTTTATAGTTTACAATTTCAATCATAAATAAAGTGAAATTTATTATATGAATTGCACCTATAAGATTAAATGATAAATTTCAATATTTTATATAGATATGATTCAGAAAATAATATTTAGCTAATTTTCAACATTTAAATCAAGCTCTTAATTTGTGTATAACTAATTAATTTTCATTTTAATATATCATGTATACACTAAATTTTGTGTCAGCAAATAAGTCACGTAAGTAAAACAAAATAATTCTAAATTTAAAGTTTTTATGATTTATTAATCTACTACTATCAAAAAAAATCTTTCTTAAATTTATTATCAAATTTAATTCAAAATTTCAATAATTGTCCTGATTTGATTATTAAACATTACCTTTTTGTGTGACTCACAAACTTCGCTTCCAATCTCATATTCAGTAAGACACGGTGTAAGATAATCTTGAAATTTTCGCTAATTTACACAAACAAGTTTTATTGTGCAGTGAATGATGCATATACGTCCAATTTTTTTTAGGTTTTATCAAGTTTTTTTAATTGTGCCAATTAAAAGAAAAGAAATTTTGATTATTTAATAATTGAACAGATAATCCGAAAAACATTAGATATATTTTTTAATCAAGTTTATTTGAATTAAGTCTAGAAAACACTAAATATCTTTTGAATTTTTTATATAACTAAATATTTTCGGAACACTAAAAAATAAAAAGGTGCAATTGATTAGAATCTTTGTTTAATTTTCTAAAACTTACAGGAAATAATTTGAAATAATCATCGATGCATTCTTTTTTGATTACTAAAAATTGATCCTTTTGTATAGAAAACTTTTCTAGAAATAAAAAATATATTCAAATAAATATAAATGAATAAAATGAACGTGTGATCTAAAACAACGTCAATAAATTTTTACACAAAGCAATCGACTCTATTAAAATAATCTAATAATTTGTACGTAAAATAAATTTTTGTGTTTTCAGAAAAAGAAGAATTTATTTATAGATCGTATATTCTTGTAACTTTGAAATTCAGCGTCTTGCTTGATTTGCTTCTTTTCTAAGATTAGTTTGATTTAATAATTTCATATATTAATTTTTTTCATTGAATTTAATTTAATTTTATGCACATATAGAAAATGAACGAATTAAAAAATAGTTTTGAATTGAGATAACCAAGCTATTTTATATTTGTCTAATTATTCGCATAAAAAAAAATTTCTCAAAATAATATTTTGCGAAATTTTAATTCTGATATCACATTGATATTGAAATCGAAAAAATAATTTGCTTTTTTGAAAACAACTAAACTGCTTTCGATTAAAAAAAAACTTATTTAATATTTAATTAAAATATTATCAATATGATTTTATAAAAATTAATATAAAGTCTTTTAATTTTAATATGAAATCGACTATTTAATTAAGAAGAGATTATATATTATTATTAATTTCATCAATATTTTGTTAATTTCAATTTGCAGATCATAAAGTGATTGATTCATTTTGATAAATGATGACTTTTGCCACAAAATGATCTTTGTTAAAAAATTTTCTGCATATTGTTTGAGTGCATTTTGAAAATTTTGTATAATTATAAGTTTTTCATAATAGATATATTTTCATACAACTAAGAATTTTAATTTTGATAATCAATAAAAACTCAAATATTTTGCATTATTCTTTTTTTTTAAAAATTAATTAATTAATTGTTTCAAATTCAAATAAAATTTTTTGGCATATCACAATAGTCTGATTAAAATACGAATAATTAAAAATAAAAAAAATGAAAAAAATATTAGATGAAAAAACAATTTCATAAAATATTGTCTCCCATGACCCTATATATTACATATATCTAATTGAATTTAGATTTATTTATATTAATTGAGCGCTTTTCAAATCATTAGCAAAATTTTAAGAATTCTAAGACGAAAAAAATAATATTTTTAACCTTCTAATTAAGTTCGTGTCTTTAATTTGAATTTTTCAGAAAAAAATATGATTTTAAAACAGTTGATTATTTTTTTTTAGTTTACGTTTTAAAAAAATCCTGTAAAATTTATTCATAAAAAATTTTACAGAATAAAATTCACCTTTACAAGCTGTATCTATTTGAATTGTCAAATTATATCCACATTGAAACATAGATGTTCGAGATAACATTCGAGCTTGATAAATTGAGATTCCAATTATCATTGCGATAGTCGTAACGAGAACAATACCGATTATAGCCATACTGGACATTTTTACTCACTTAATCTTTAAAAATTATGTGAAAAGTAAATATAAGGGATATTTTCTGTAAAATTATTTTTAAAATTTAAAATAAACAAGCAGAATAAGCAAAAAAAAAAAAAAAGAAAATTAAAATTTCAAACCAAAATCTAAATTAATTGAATAAATTTTTAAAAATAAAATAGTCATCTTTTTTTTAGTGATTTTGTAATTATTTCTTGCATATTAACATTTACCTATTCGAATTGTATTTCGTAGAATTGATGATGATTAGAAAATTTTTGTCATACATGTTATCATTCGGAGTCGGTTTTTTTTTTCGCATTGGTATTATTTTTAATTGATATATTGGATATATTCGTAGACATAAGTTATTATGCTTTCAAAGAATAAATCAGAAGGTGAAAAGTACATTTAAAAAGCTGTACAAACAAATTTAAAATATATCTCTAGATTTGCTTTAAAAAAAAACAATTATTTGATCTTATTAACCGTTTACACTAATCATCATTCTTATCCAATTTTCTTGTTATAAAAAATATTAGCGTATTACATTAGTTAAATAAAAGAAATTCAAACAAAATTTCTAGAACATTGCTCGATTCCACAATTATTAAGGTATGAGTATTACTTTGTCACACTGTTTAGAAAAAGATAATTTTTGTTCTTGAATACTTATTATTCATAACTACTGGTATCTGTTAATAGCAGTGTGATGGTTCATTTATACATTGTAGAGTAAGTATACTAAAATTGAATATATCAAGGTAAAGAAGCAAAAATAAAGTGATTGTCAAGTATGTAAAGAAAAAATAGTAAGATTTGGCGAAAACTACTCACACATTGTTCACCACATTTAACCTACAAAATCAATTTTCATTTTCACAATATCATAAACCGTAAAATAGAATTTCTTGTTTAATGAATTTTCTAACTAACCGTGCATTTCAAATTTTTATTGTCAAAATTCAAACACTCTGATGAATTCTCAATTAATTTTTTGTTTAAATACAACAGTTTTTTTTTCAAATCTTGAATTTGTTAATTTCAAGTGATAACAAAGTTTAAGTTATTAAAAATTGCATACTTTAGATATGGGCGTAAGTACCAAAAAATGTACTGTAATTAAACATTATTTTTCGGAACATGACTCGTGTAAGCTTTTTAACACGTTTGGTTAAATTGTTAGCAAATTTTTTTTGGATGAGTGATCAAAATTAAGCAAAAGTTTATTACATTTTAAAGAAAAATGAATTTCCTTTTTTCATAAATTTATTTTATAAATTTTCAAGGAAAACTATTTTCTTTATTTTTTGTATATTTGATTTATTGAAATGCTAACCCAATAAATGTCCAAAAAATTTTTAGCGCTTATTTTTTCGAATCATATATGCATCAAAAGTCTTATATTTAGGCAGAATATTCTGAAAAAAAAAAAAAATAAAATTTACCTTTAATTTTAGAATAACTACTTGAGCTGTTAAGCATCAGAAAAAATTTGACACTTGATGCGCTCAACTGATACGAATTATCAAATGTTTTTAAAATTATTTCAATTAAATTGAGTGTCTTCAAGATTCTAATTTATCATCTATTTCTTTTGTTTTGATTGATCTATTTTGAATGCGAATTTCATTTTTCTTTTATGCAATTGTGTTATCTGCAGTCTTGCTTTTCATTTTAATTTTTTTATCATTAAAATAATTTTCTAATTAAAACTTTCTTTAGAATTTTCAATTTAATTTGCTAATCAACCAATATATTAACTTACAATTTAAATTTTTTTGTGGTATCAAGTTTAAAAATCTCTAAATTATATTATCAAATGCTATAGTAAATTTCTTCATGTAATATGAATTATTCACTTTCATCATGATTTTGTGAAATCATTATAATTTAACCCTTAAATTAGACTTTTGTTTCAATCATATATTGATTAGAATTCAATGTAATTCAATTAAATGTAACAACTAAAATGATTAATAAAAAAATCTAAACACGAGCAAATTTATCTGATTTATGCTTTCAAATTCACTTAAAATTAAATATTTAATGTAATAGTAAATATATCTTTATGGCAAATGTGGCCATCATTCAAAATCTAATTACTGTTGTCTACGACTAAAAATTCTCAGATGGACTGAATAAAAAAATTTTCATTTTTCATCTTAGGAAAGGAAAACAGTGATTAATCGACTGATTTCATTAAATTAATTCATTGAATTGAAATTTTTATTATACGAAAAAAGTAAATTGATTTTTTGGTCTGCGAAATATAAATTTTTCAACATAAAAATGTCGATTCGAAAATTAACTAATTTATATCAAAATATGCTCAAAAGTGGTGGTAAATTTTTTTTTCCATTTTATTTTTCCCGAAAATATCATTTTTATTTGTTTCACAATTCAATGGTATTATTTTTGCATACTCATCGAATCGAGTACTTTTTTTTTTCAAGATTTTATTAATCAAACTTATTTGATTTAATTGAAATTTTTAATATGATCACGTTCTTTATTTAAAAATTCAAAGCAAGGATTCACATAAAAATTTCAGAAGAAAATAGAACAATAATTGTAGTAATGTAGTACTCACATTGTGAGAAATAAAAATTCTAAAATTATAATCAACATTGATAAATCATGTTCGAATTATTAATGACCATAAACAAATGAATAAATTTTCCTATTATTTTTTTACGTATGAAAGAATAAAGTTTCACGAATTTTATTAAAAAAATAATAAAAAAGATGATTGCAATGAATTTTCGTTTGAAATAAAATTTATTAATAGGCTCCAATCAATAATTCATTTTCTTTAAAAAAAATATTTGTAAAGAAAACTTTTAGAATCAGAATATTATAGTTTTATGAAATATGTAATCATTCAATTTGAATATATTTTTTTAAATTGAAGATTTTTAGAAACAATTTTAGGACAAGAAAATACATTTTTTCAGCAAGAAAAGGTTTTAGAATTTGACAAAATGCAATCACAATTTTTATTATTTATTAGGCAATAGAATTATAATTTTTTTTTAAAAGGATTAATTTTTATTTGAAAACTTAATATGCGAACTTATTTTTTTATTCTATCTACATTTTGATGATAGATCCTAGGATGAATGTGCGTCCATTAATTGCTTCACCAATGCCAACTATAATATTGACATTATGTTATTTGTATTTTGTTAAAATTTTTGGCCCGCGATGGATGAAACATAGAGCGGCATTCAATTTAAGAACATTAATGATTATTTATAATTTCATAATGGTCGCTGTTTCGACCTACATGTGAGTGAAAATTTTTTTATTTTTAAATTTCAATTCTTAGATTTCAATTTAAAAATCAGGTTTGTTGAGATGGGTCGAGTATTAAACTGGGGGCGCTATTGTTTAGAATGTCAAAAAATCGATTATTCAATATCTGAAAAATCTAAAAAAGTGATGGAATTAGGTTATTTGTTTTTTGTTTCCAAGTTTTTTGAATTTATTGATACGGTAAATAAAAATTATTTTTCGATAATATATATATCATTTTCTTTTATGAAAATCCAATTATTACAATGATCTAATAAAATATTTTTCTAGTTTTTTTTCGTTTTACGTAAAAAGCATGGTCAAATTAGTGCCCTACATGTTTATCATCACAGTGTAGTACCAATTACTATGTGGGCTGGTTGCAAATTTGAATTAGGTATTTTTTTAATGCTTCGATCTCTTTAAACCATTAATTCACTAACTATATTTAGTTTAGGTGGTAACAATTCACTGTTTCCATTCTTAAATTCAGGTGTGCATATGATTATGTACACTTACTACGGTCTTGCTGCTATTGGACCACATTTCCAAAAGTATCTCTTCTGGAAACGTTATATGACAAGTCTTCAACTCATTCAATTCGTACTGGTTCTCATTCACAGTGTTAAAAATTTTTTCGAAGGGTGTGAGAAGCGATCATTTTTTTTATTTGTAAACTTTTTCCATGCTGCAGTGTTCTTCTACTTATTTTCAACTTTTTACAAGCGATCATACGCTAAAAAATCAAAAGATAATTCAATTGAGCAGAAAATTAAAAATTTAGATAAGTGCACAACAGATCAGATAATCGATGATAATTTGATTGGTGTTACTGAATCACGTGCAATGAAAGATGAAAATAGCAATGTAACTGTTACAAACTATTCAATTATAAATAAAATGGAAAATTCAAAAGATAAATAAATCAAAAAAAAAAAACATTCGTTTACTTATATTTTTAATTTATTCTATTTATGTCACAATTGATTCATCATTTTAGTTGTCTGTGTATAAAAATGTAAAAAAAGTAAAACAAAATAAAAAACAAATATCACAATAAGACGCAATTATATAAATTAGTAAATAAACATCTGGTCAAAATAAATGAAAGATAATCCATAGATCAATTCTAATTTGAATAAACCCGCTTTTTTTAATAAATTCATATTTTCAAATTTTTCAATACTAAAAGATTATTCTTCAGCCTTCGGTTCATTTTTTTTTTAATCAACGGTTAGATAATAAAAATATTAGTTTCATTTTCCTTTAATAACAATTATTAATATTTAATATTGATATTGATATTTTATTAGATTGACTAGTAAAAAATAAAATTAACATGAAACATATTTTAATCCTCTTAGCGGTAATAGTACTTGTTGCCTCAGATACAAACAAGTATAAATCGGTAGTAATGTAAGTAAAATTTCAAATGACAAACTTTGTTTGATTATATAATAAGAATCGCTTAATTGTGCCAATTCATACTTGAAAAACAATTGAAAAAAAACAAGGTTTCATGGTTTGGGTGATACTGCATTTGGGAGTATAAACACATTGATCAAACTTACTCGAAAAGAATTGAATGACTCCGTTTATATTACATCAATTAAAATGGGCAACAGTGATGAGGAAGATTTTTTTGGTTCTTATTTTAATAATTTGAATGAAAAGCTTGCAGAAATTTGTGAAAAATTGAAAAGTGATGAACAATTAAAAGAAGGTTTCACATTAATTGGTTATAGTCAAGGTGGACAATTTTCAAGAGCATTGGTTCAGAGGTGCGATATTAAAGTACTTAATCTTATAACAATAGGAGCGCAACATCAGGGAATTTATGGATTACCCAAATGCATGATAGAAAAGCATCCCATTTGTCAAATACAAGAACGATTATTTACAATCGGTTTTTACAATCCAGTGATTCAAAAAAGATTCGTACCTGCACAATACTGGCACGATGCATTTAATTATACAAATTATGTAATGCATTCAGAATTTATTGCAGAAATCAATAATGAAAGAAATATAAATGCAATTTACAAGCAAAGATTAATTTCGCTTAAAAGATTCATAATGATAAAATTTGAAAATGATACAATAGTAGACCCAATCGAAAGTGAGCATTTTGGTTTCTTTGCTGAAGGTGATGTGCACAAAATTATAAAATTAGAAGAAAGTAAATTGTTTAAAGAAGACAGATTAGGTCTAAAAGTATTGCATGAATCAAACCGAATTATTAAAATAAATTTGCCAGGTGATCATATGAGAATTGATCGGAATTGGTTTAAAAATGAAATCATAAATCAGTATTTAAAAAATGAGTTAAATTAAAAGAAATTTTCAAATCTTCTAAAATATTGAGTACACATTTAAATTGACAATTTAGCTTGAATTGATTTGTTTCAATTAAAAAATCATTAAAAAATTTATTTTTCTTGCGAATTTTTTTTCACTTAATTAATCGCATCATATTTGTTAGATGAATATATTTCTTATTTATTTTAATGTACTAGATCTTTTGTATAAAAAGTCATTACAACTCGGCTTTGAATCATCAGTTTTAAAGTTAAAGATTTGCTGAATGAGTTAAATTTTTTTATTTGAAAAAGAAAGAAAAATATTTAAATCAATTTGCTGAATTGAATTGTGTATCAAAATGATCCGTTTCATTGCTTTGTTCACCTTGCTGACTATTTCATCAACAAGCGGTACATTATTATCTAGCTTGTTACGTCCTCCACCACGTATGTTTCAAATAGAACTTTAATAATTTCATGAATTAATTGTTTTAATTAAATTTATGTATTTTATCAATATCTTTAATACATCAGCACCTTCACCATCATATGCGCCTCCACCACCTCCACCTCCTCCACCTTCATACGCTCCTCCATCTGCACTTTCATCACTTGGACCTTATGCCTCTGGTAAATTATTGATACTTATCATATAATTACATGATAAATAAATAATTAAATAAATTAATTTATTATTTTTTAACAGCACTTCTTCTACCGAATCTTCTTGCACCACGTGAGTTTTAATATAACTTCACTCGAACCTAACATAATAACCAATATTGTTAAAAAAATTTTTTTTTTTTTAATTTGAAAAATCCTATTAATCGATTTCATTCAATATTAATTTATTCATATATTTAAAATAATAAAAATTTTTATTCTTATTATCGCAAATAGCACCTCCAGCTTATTACAGATCAGCTGCATCGAATTACGATAATTACTATGAATTATTTGGTAATTCACCTTCTGAAAGTGAATCCGGAATGACTGGTTAGTAATTTAGATCAAATTTTAAGATATTGATCTTGACATTTTTATATATTTTAGCTACTAGTAAAATGGATTCTCCAAATAAGAATAATGTCGAATTACTGGCTTATTTGCCTTTAGGACCACCTAATAAAATAACAATTGAAGCATTGGCTAAATTACTTTTAGGTCTAACACCAATTTTGGAAAAAGGCTCTTCAGCTTCTAGAACATTATTATCAAGTCTTCTTATGCCATCACAACCATCTTTGTACGCACCACCAGCTCTATCTCCACCACCATTGTACTCATCACCAGCTTTGTCCCCACCATCTTTGTACTCACCGCCAGCTTTGTCCCCACCATCTTTGTACTCACCGCCAGCTTTATCCCCACCAGGTAAATAAAATTAAAAATAGGTTTTAAAATATATCAATAAATATGAAATTTTAAAATTAATATTAAAATGTACATTTAATTGATTTTCTAATTTTAAATCAAGCTTTATACTCAGCTAGATCTTACGGTAAGTTAAAATTTATATTAAAATCAATTTTTTTGGGACAAATCTATTAATATATATTTTTTATTTGCCTTTAGCTCCTCCACCACGTAAATACATTTGATTTTACGAATTATTAAAATCATCAATTTTATTTTATGAGTTTAATTCATTTTTTAGCTCCAGCCTATTCACCTCTAGCTGCCGCTCCAGATTATGCCCCAGCTCCAATTTCGGCCTTACTTCCAGCTTTACTTCCAGCTTTGGCCTCTGACTATGCTCCACGTAATTTTTAAACCAATAATTTTATTTTAACTATATAAATTGATTTCAATAATTAATATTTTACTTAATACTAATTATTCCTAAAAATAGCACCTCCTCCACCAGGTGAGTTTTTTTTTTTTTGAAAAGTTCATTTATTAGAATTCAGTTTGTTAATTTGCATACTTTAATTTGAAAAAGCTTACGCAGCACCTTCGCTGTCTGCCCTAAAAGCACCACCACCACCACCACCACCACCACCGCCATCGGCTTACAAATACTGAATTGTTCGTTAGACAAATCTGGATAAATTTCTAATACATTAAAATTCAATGAAAAATGAAATCTTTAATTCAATAGTAAATTTTTAATTTGATGAGTTTTGTACCAAATTTTCATTATTATATTAAATAAACAAAAATATATTTCCGAAATTCTAAAAAAAATTTTTTTTCAAAATTTTACTCAAATGAATGTGTCAAAATAATTGCCATTTTTTTTCCAATAAAAAATTTGCTTGTGAAAGTTAATTATTTCATTCATTATTTACATTGAAACTTAAAATTTTTCTGATAATTAGTTATTTCATGGAAAAAATTTATTTAATGGAGCAAAAGAGGGTTGTTCTAATAACTCTACTAGCGATAAATATATTGTAGCATTTAGATAAAAATAATTCACACATATGGATTTATTATTTTTGAATTTCGATGCTGAAATTTTTATTATTTTAAATAATTAAACAACATTACATTTGCAAAATCGATTTTTGTTTTATGGGGATTTTCAAAGTTCTGTATGACACTTAAAAATTTTACGTAATTGATAATCTTATTTTTGAATAGGATTGAGAATAAAACGAGAAAAGAAGTTCATTATTTAAATTTTTTTTTTTAAACATTTCTAAACGAATATTTATATATTTAATAGTTTAAAAATTAAAAGAAAAATATTTCTTTTTTTAATTTGAGTGCAAAACGATAATGCATTTTCTCAAAAATTTAATTAACATTTATCTGGTAAAAGAATACATGTTTTACAAAACAAAGAGATTCTCGAAAAAAAAATTTTCATCATAAATTCTAAGATTTAAATTGAGTTTGTCGAATTGAAAAAAAAGTAAAATAACAATTATTGAAAGTTCATTTACAAATATTCTCTTATAATTCTGTACAATTAAATTTTTTTTTATTAATCACAATCGTTTTGAAGATAAATTCTAACAAAAATATGTACACATTTATACACTAGGATTAAAACGTAATAACGAAAAGTAAAATTGCTACTTTGATAAACTAATTAAAACCCTCTCGCCTTTTGTGCGGATAAAAATTCACCATAATCAATGAAACCGTCTAAAAAATTAAGAATTTAATAATTTATAATTTTTCGTAATATAAATGCAAATATTTTTTTAATAAGTAATAACCTTTATTGCGATCATCAGTTTCTAGAATCGGGTCGATCATTTGAGCTAATTCTTCGTCCGTAAAAATTTTAGTAGTGCCATTAGGATTGGCATTTGGCCCTAAATTTTTGTTTTCCTCAACTATTTAACGATAAAATTTATTAAATAATATTAAAGGTAATAATTAATTTTAAAAAAATTTACCATGCCAATGAATTAAACTTTTAATCAATTCACTACCATCAAGTTTGTTATTAGAATCCGAATCATGTATCTTGAAGTAATAGAATTGCAATTCGTCATCACTCATTTTATTAATATCGGGTTCGTTGATAACATTGCCTTCAAAAATTAGTCTTTTATTAATCAATTGAAAAAATATGATGAATTTTTACTTGCCTAAATGCTCTTTCAAATGTTCTTTATCGTGTATTCTAGAACTATCGTGTAAAATATTGTTAGAGGGTGCTTGATAATGATGACCTTGTGATGGTACTTGACTAGAATGCGGAATTTGTTGTTGGATAGGTTGCTGATATTGATATTGATTTTGAATAGGAACTTGTTGTCGCATTTGTTGTCCAGATGCTGGATGTTGAGGAATTTGTTGTGAATTTGGCGATTGATAAACCTGTTGTAAATTAGGTTGAAAATGACAGTTGATCGAATAGATCGAAAAAAAAAACAAAAAAATTAATCGTTTCAACATCATTTCATTAAGGAGAAGAAATTATTTCCTCTAAAATAATTTTTAGTTTTGTTAATAGATCTGTTGAATTAAATTATCTCACAACCAATTAAGCACTCGTATTAAGTTTTTAATTTTGAATTTCAACTGTTTGATGTCGTGGCTCCCAAACGTAAACCAGTTCTAGTTGATCAAATGCACCTTCTCACAAAGCGCCAAATTCAAAAAAAAAATTATTTCGAATGTTTGAAAAATTCTAAGAAAATCCAATAGGTTCTAGAATAAAATTTGTAATTAAAATAACTTGTCAAACAAACTATTTATCAAGTATTAAGAAAAGTTGCAAAAAATTGTCTGTTATGTGTGAATTTCAAATGAATCATTTTGAACAAGTCTACAGGAATTTCAAAAATAAAGTTAATTAAGAATCCATATAATAAGGTGTATAAATTAAAATATAAAGTGTTGACAATAACAAACCATCAAAAATTCAATAATCAAAAATTTGAAAATATATTATATATGTTCAAGATAAAAACGAAAAAACATAATAAAAAAATAAAAATAAGCAAAAAAATTAGATTCAGAACCAGTAAAATATATAAAAATTCTTTAATAAATAAAATTTTGTGGAAATTTCAAAAATTTTTTTGTTTCAATTTGCTTCATCTTCATTCAACAGAGGTAAAGTATTCTTGAAATTTTTTACTTCATCGTAGTCAACGCCAAAAAATTGAAAATAATGGAACCATGCGATGTAAAATATCAAAAATGCAAAGTAATAAGGATTTTCACTCATTATCTTATCGATGATCATTCGACTTGAAAAATATTTAGCTGGTTTAGTGATTGTCTTTTGATAAATTTTTCTTTTCAACATAAAACTCCATTGTTGTTTACTTAATTTTCTAGCTTTAAAGCCAACAATACTTTGCAATAATGTGCTCCTTGAAAAATTTCTGATGATCATTTTAAATAATTTGATGATTTAATTGACCTTTCAATGAATTAAAGAATTGTTGGCCAATTTTCAATTTAAATTTCGATGTTAATCTAGTATTAATAAAATAAAATTCTAAAATAATTTTCCGAACCTAATTAATTTAAAATTTATTCAAAAATACGGTCAAACGAATACAAATTTCATACGGTTCGAAAAAAAAAATAAAACAAATTGTGAAGGTGAATCGTAAATAAAGTTTGATATTTAAACTGCGCATGTCTTAAATTTGAATTAAAAAGATGATTTTTCAAAAACATTACTGGTAATAAATGAATTTGATTTTTCAAATTTATTGGTGTTTTAATTTTTCAAAATCAAATTGATCATTCGATTTGAATTGAGAAGTCAGATTATCAATTCGGATTACTTTGATAGAAGTAAAGAAAACTATTTTGAGATAATTGAATCTTATTTATTTATATTTACTTATAATTTCTCAAATAAATGCGCCTCTTTATCAGTTTGCCATCTAGTTATTTTAATTAATTTTTATATGACTTACAAAAACATTACATTAGTTCAATTTATGGTATAACTTAAGGAATTATTAAATGCACTCACGCAGGTTCTTTGAAGAATTAGAATCATGTCTAATACCAGATCAATCAAAATTCTAAAAAATAATGAAAAATTATTCGTGGTAAGTACTTTATTTTAAAGAATTATTCATTTGCAATTGATTATATCATTAAAACTTAAGTAAATCTATTTAATACCCTAACCTCTAATTATTTTGCGGTTTCCATCATTTTTTTCACTTTTCAAATAGTTGTCTGAAGACACCTTAGAAAGGTTGTCAAAAAATAAGAGCGATAAAAATGAAAGCGAGAAAGAGGTAATATTTTGAATTTTAATTACATCAAATTCATTTATTAATTTAGAAAATTTATTTTGGTAAAACTTGCACGGCCATCGTTTATTTGATCAATTTAAAATTTGTAGATCAAATCGCTTGCACCAAATTCTGAAAAATTAGAACTAGAATTAAAAGAGCTAAAAGAACGAAATGAATTTCTCTGGAAGGTGGCAAATGGCAAACTTTTAAATGATGTTAACAAAATCTGGACTAATCAAGTCAAATTTAAGCACGAAAAGATTTGTGAAGATTTAGAAAATGAATTAAATGATTGCTATATGCGAAATTCAAACAGACCTTTGCTTTGTTCAAATCTTGCGAAAGAATTTTGGGAATGTGTGAATAGTAGAAAACAAATAGCTAATTAAAATCATGGATATTCATTAAAAATAAAATCTAAGGGTCAATTAAATCCATTTTCATTAATTTATTAAAAATTTCTAGCATTTTTAATATATAAAAGATTCTTACATTTGTTACCAATATAATAATTTTCGAATCTATTTCATCAATTCCTTTAATTATTTTGACAAAAAAAATTCTTAAATATTTTCTGTCTCTCGTATTTATTAAGGTTTATCGGGTATGAAGTTTTCCATTTGAACTGATTTTTCTAGTTTCTATAGTTTTCTTTTTTATTTGTAAGAGATGCTTTAATAAGAAATTGCACTTTAGATACACAATTGATTGCTATGGAACATGTTTAAAATCAATTGGTACGTAATTTTATATTGAATTATTTAGTTCTTTTAATCATTAAAAAAAAATCAAAAATTGAAATTAGAACTAATAAAATAAATTTAAAAAAATACATTTATGATTATCATTTTTTAAGAATTTTTAAATTAATTACAAAATTTACATTAATTGTAGTTGTATGAATAAATCGCTTAAAAATTTTTAATCGACGGCTAAATATTTTCGATTATCAATAGATTTTCCCATACTCATGATAATTTTAGAAATCGCAAAAATAAGTATTACAAAACCAAAGCAAAGTACCAATAAAGTATGTTGAGATACTTGTATATCTTTTTTTTTTTGATTTATCAATTCTTCCACTGCAATACGAGTTCGGTTATACTTATCATTATCGTCATCATCTATTCAATTAAAAAAAGTAATTGATAAAAAAAATAATGATTTCTTATCTAACGAATGATTAATTCTTTAAATAAATTATCTATTATTAGAAAAAAACCAATTACTTAATTTAAGATTTGATTGTAGATTTTTAAAATTATTATTGCGTTTTGATTTTTTTATTTGATTTCCATTATCGGTTGAATTGTAATTTAAATAGGTGTTTGGATATTTATGAGACAATTCGGATGTTAAATGAAGTTTATAGATTTTGGTGGTATTTGCACAAAAACTGAAATGAAATAATCGTATTATATAAAATCCATACATGAGACAAAAGCCTAATTTTAAACAATTTGGAAACATTTTTTTTTTCAAATTGAGACTATCAGGCTTCAATTAAAGGTCTCAATTTAAGATTAATAACACTTAGACAATGTTTGTAACGTATAAAAATTCATTTTTATTATCAAAAAAAATCAAATCTTTTTAAAATTTGAACAAAATTTTTAGCCTGTAAATTTACTAGCAGAATCAATGAAAAACAGATTATTAAAAATTATTTCTTATATACATGAATAGTCAAGAACGATTAAAATATCTACATCAAAAAAAAAACTTAATAATCGCTTTGAAAAACTCATAAACTTGTACTTCATTGTGTATTATGATTTTTATTTTTTTTTTTCAAATGAACTTGACTAAATTTTAAAATTCGTCATAAAAATCACTTATTTTTATAAAATTTTCATGTGATTTATTATTTTTATAAAAAAGAAATTTACAAATTAAGCTTATACGAACTAAATCAAAGTCAAAGATATTATCATCGTGGTTCAGCTAAAATTAATAATGAATAGTTTGATTTGGATCAAAAATTCGCTTTTAAAATATTTAGACTATCTTCTCGATTCACGCACGACTTCTAACCCTGACGGAATTTACCTGACACAAAATTTTTTTTTCCACTTTCTAAAAAAGTGTTTAACATTGCTCAAATCTATCTAATCATAGGAGTTTATGTTTCATGGAGGAATTTCTCGCTAAATTTTTATTGCATTTTCATAACATTCCTTATTGACTTATTTATTTTATTTTTTTTTTATTTAACGAATCATACTAAACTTTGAATTTGTCAAATGAATTTTTTTTTAATATTTTTTTGTATTAGAAAGACTTTAATCATCGAATTATTACAAACAATTTGAAGTAAATTTTTTTATACATGGAAAGTGAAAAGAAAAAACTTTGGCAATACTGACCTAGACTATAGAATGATTATTTTATTTTTAAAAAAGACTTTTTGGCACACACCTTTTCGTTTACTATTTATATATGTGATTTGTAAAATATTCTTGATTTTATTTAGAACATAATCTGATGAAATATATTTATTGATTAAAATTCACAAATACACATCTCACCAATCTCCCTCAGATTATTCACTATACTAACATATTTTTTTTTCTTGTTCCAATTATTTCTTTTAATCGCTTATTAATTATTCTTGCAATATGTAATAGATATATTATACAAGAAAGTCTCTGATAAATTGTGTTTAGATTCTGCCGACATTGCTTCGACAAAAAATACAGACGCAGGTAGATATATAGATATTATGACTGAAACATGCTTTCAATTTATCAACAAAAATGCAAATGTATAAGTTTTAAATATAATATCATTTGAATGTAAGATCAGATAAAATATCATGTACATGTGTAGATAATAATTTAGCAAAACATTTTAAGTATTTGTGCACAATACAATCCAAATCTGAGTTTAGAAATTTGAATATATTATGATTGAACTTGAAATCGTTCAAAAATAAAATTAATTAGCATAATCAAATACATTATTCATTGTTTGTGTGCAGTTTAATTAATGAATCCGTGAATGTTTTCGCTTAAACGTTCTGATATTCACTTGAATCTTGTTTAAAAAGAAACGATTTCAGAACTTGCAAACTCACTTAATTATATTAATTAAGAGGTCCAGTTATTTTACGGTGTGTTCTATTCTTGTATTTTGGTTAATTTTCAAATTTTTAATGAATATTTTTCAATCTTTCAAAATCGTAAATACATAAAATATTAGTCATATACATAATTTCGATAAATAATAAATATGAAAATTCTAATCTGTGTTTTCTTGCTTAATTTTCTGTTTATGAATCATGTAAAAAGTGACAGTAAAAGTGCACGTAATTTATTTACTGATTTTATTAGCAATTTTTTCACTGGTAAGCCACAAAATTTCACTAGAAAGTATCGAATTATTTTAGTAATTGAGTTTATTGATTTCATCGAATTTTCGATAATATTAAATTTTCTGTTCAAAAGGTAGAAATCGAAAGCAAGCAACTGCATATTGTGAATGTGGTCTCAATGGTCAAATTAGAACTGGGCGAGTTGTAAATGGTAGTGATGCGGAACCATACTCTCAGCCATGGCAAGCAATTTTATTATATGAAAAAACAAAGCAACAATTTTGTTCAGCTACTCTGATTAATTCAAGGTGGCTGGGTAAGATTAATAATTTGCTCCGATAAACATTTTAATTAAAAAATTTGGATTTCTAGTCACTGCTTATCATTGTCTTATGGGTCAAATGCCTTCAAGTTTAAGTGTCCTTTTAGGCAAGTCTTTTTTTCAATTTATAATAATTATAAAAAAAAATATTATTTATTCAAGAAAACTAAAAAAGAAATTAAATTACCAATACAGGTACGAGCACAATCAGTAAAAAACAAATTGCCAAACCAATTTTTTATGATGCAAATAATTTTGAAAATGAAAAACCTGAAATGCTGGAAACTAGGAAACACAAGAAATCTGTTCTTAAAAATTTATATAAACCAAATAAAAAAAGAAATAAGACGTTACTTTTCGAATGGAGTCAATTAAATCCATTTCATTTAGATAATGTGCAAATTTTTTATATTAAAAAATTTGTACTAAATAAAGAGTTTGAGAAAAGTTGGTTTAAAAATGATATCGCGCTCATTGAACTTGTTCAAGATGTGGAATTTTCCAATTTGATTCAACCAATTTGTTTATTTAATATAAGTAGGTATTTAAATGATCAAAATAAAATTGAAAATGGAGAATCAAATAATGAAAATGATTCGAATAAGAAAGTAACCATAAAGGGGTTGCATATTAAAGATGAAAAAATTGACTCTAAAGTTTCGGTAAGTAAGTTTGATGAAGAAGAACAATGGTTATCTGAACATCTTTTAGAAACATATGGTTTTGGACGTACCGGCTATAATAATGTCGGTTCAATTAAATTACAGAAAACAACTTTCCGGTATGAAAAATTAGATAAGTGTAAGACAATCTGGGAAAGTAGACTATCTTTTTTTGGTAGTCTTATCGATGAATCACAGATGTGCGTCTACAATAGATATTCAACTATTTGGTAAGTTATGTATAATATGTATTGTATTTTATTTAAATAAATACTTAGGTTGTAATTGTAGGCCAATTTTTTGGTAATTGAAATCTTGTGTATTAAAGCACTATTTCATTTCATTTATAAAAATTTAAAATTTATTGTTTCTTTTAAATTAAGTCATGGAGATTCAGGTACAGGATTAATTTTATCTATATCGGAACCAGAAAATCAATCAGTTAATGCGTCTAGGTTTGGAAATAAAAAAAAGAAAAATTATCTGATTGGTGTAGCTAGTGCAGGATATTATTGTGAAAAAGATGTACCTTCAATATATACTAGATTAAGCAGACAACTAGAATTTATTTATTCTAATGTGAATTCAGGATATTGGTGTTCGAAATAAACTATAATAATTAATTTGATAATTTCTAAAAATTTTAGTGAAATTTAGAAAAAATTACAAGTTTTTTGAAATCATTAAAATTTATTAAATATTAAACAATATAAAATTTGTAATATTTTATGATTATAGTTTGGATTAGTAACATAGAATCCATATTATATATTCTTTTTTCAATTATATATTATTAAAATCATGTGTAAAAAATCATCTATCTTTTAGTTACAAAATATATTTTTTTTTTATTTTATTCAAGTTTTCAATAAAGCGAAATTACTATTAGTTGTGAAACATCACTCATATTTTTGTGCAATAATATATATTATATAATAAAAATTGATTCCGTTAATGAAACAAAAATAAAGTTTGACAGTTTGAAGGAAATTACATAACTTTTATTGAATTTATTTAATTGATCAATTGATTTTTAAAAAGAATAGAGATGATGAAAATATGAAGAGTAGTCATTTTTTATTTGTAAAACTCATATATTTTATTAACATTACAAAATAATTGAGTATCGATGATTTTTGAAAATAAGTACAATTTAAAATATTTTATAGAATTTATACTGATTAACTACGATTTCAAATTATTAACATCGTACGATTACAAAAGAAGAATTGATCACGTATATTTCAACCATATCCATTCAATTATTTCGTCAAATTTTGTCATGATAATTTTTTTATATATTTGATAAATCTTTAATCAATTCGGGATATAATTGTCAAGTATTTATTTAATATTCATCAAAAAATTAGTCTTTTTTTGTACAATTTGAAATTCAT
The DNA here is from genome assembly GCA_023170135.1 of Acarapis woodi. NCBI lineage: Eukaryota > Metazoa > Arthropoda > Arachnida > Trombidiformes > Tarsonemidae > Acarapis > Acarapis woodi. The sequence continues at coordinate 25,913 of BLXL01010361.1, forward strand.
GTCAAGCTTTTTCAACTTTTTTTTTTATTCTTATGTTAAGTATAATTTGAGTAAATTTTTTGAAGTTTTTATTTCATGGAATATTATTGTTTATTGATCACTAAAAATATTTTTCAATTATCAGATATCATCTTGAAAATTTTACTTCATATGATTTAGATTTATCATTCTCTTAATAGCAACAATCAGAAAATCCACTCATAACTATTTAAGCTAAATAATATCAAAGAATTTCGAAACATTATTTGACGTGCTTTGAAATTTTTCAACACTACCAATACACTTAAATGTTAACTTTTTTATTGGCCAATTTTTATCGATCATTTTATATAATATTTACATACACATCATAATATTTTTTGAAAGTATTTCTATTATACGTCTAATCTTAAAATTCAAAGTTTGAATTAAAAGTAATCCAAAATGCTATTTTTTTTGAAAAAAGAAACAGTTCAAGTTTTTATTCTTTTCGTTAATCCTTTCATTTTTAAATCGACAGTTAATTTTATTTCGTTTTAATTATCAAGAAAATTAAGATATTTTTTTAAAAAACATAGAATTAATTTATTTTAAAATGATTTTTAGAATAGTTTTTCAAAGATAACTTTTTTTATAAATTTTTGATTTTTTCGACATTCACTTTAAAAAGTGTAGTATCATTAAACCATTGAAATTGAAAACTGTTTTATGTAAAGTAAATTTATCTTTAGCATTTTCTCAATCCTCCGTTTTCTCAAATTTCATTTATTTCTACTAAATCTTTTTATCATAGATTGTGATTGAATAAATACTAATTACATTATTATATAAAATTACAAATACCTTGTAATATTGAATTCAACTTGGTTGTTATATCAAAAATTCAAATTAAAACAAATAAAATCAAAATTGAAATAGATATTATTTTTTAAAATTATTTTTTGCAGAAGTTGAAATATATTAATATTCATATATCGTTAATGTGTGGGATGAAAATAAAAATTTAGAAATGCTATTTTTCACAAGAAATGAATTCAAAAAATATTGTACCTTTATTTCGATTATTTATTGTGATCTAGAATTCGATAGACAATTAAATAAAAATTATAATTCAACATCTAGCTATTCGCTTAAAAGACAGGTTCATTATTTTAAAGAGTCCAATCTATTGCAACGAGTCAAATCTAAGTATATTGCATTTGCAGACCCAACAAACACATTTACTATATACCGATCAACTGATTTGCATCCTATTAATGAACAAATTATTTATTCATCTTTTTTTACCAAGTGACGTATTTTACGGAAAAAGTTTTCAAATTCAATTCGAATATGAAAAACGTGTAGGCGATGTACTGAGATAAATAAGAAAAAATAAAAAAGGACTAAGAAAATGTATCGGATAATTTGCACTAATTATGTAACATAATTTTACAATAATTTTTTCTAGAAAATTAAGAAAACACTTTGATAATATTTTATATAGTATTTTTGAATTTTATTTTCATAAAAGTAATATAAATTTGCAATCAATAGAATGATTAAATGATTAAATGATCGCTACTTGATTGATTCAATTTTCAATAAAAAAGTTTTATTTTTTTCAAGTCAGAATTCATGCACGTTGTATATGAAATTTCTATAAAAAAATTTTCTCATAAATCTTATTAAAAAAAATTTATGCTGCTATCGGCGTTTTATAATCGTTTTACCTATTATATCATAAAATTTAAATTATAAGATGTTTTTTAAGTTATGTTTATTCTAATAAAATAATAAAAAATTTTGAATTAGACAGGCAAGCAAAAATTTCCTAGAAATCTCTAAATATTGGTAATGAAATAATCAATTATTAATCATGATTACATAGAAAATATTTTGTTTAATTGATCAAATGATCTTTTTTATCAAGTTTTATAATTAAATATATATATCATATGAAAAAAAATAGTCTACTTCACAGTTAGTCGGAAAAAATTAACATTCAAAATACAAAACTAATTAACATCTTTTTTTGTAAATCGTTGTAACTCTGATCTCATTCAATTAGTTAACACACATTTGTTTTACAAATTTTTATTATTTTAATGGTTTATTAAAACAAGTAAAAATATTGTTTTCAGTCATTAAAATGACTGAATATGCAAAGCATACTTCCCGAGTTATCTACTTATCTTTTTACAATTCACTAAAAAATTTAAATAGAAAAATTTTCTCCGGAAATAAAGCAGCTATAAAATATGTATGATTTTCTTATCAAAATTAATTGTTCTTATTAATTTATTATCAAGCTTGCATATTAGGCTTTCTGATTCAGCACCACCATACATAAGTTATCATATTAGAAATTTAATTTAATCTCCTAAATAATGTCGGACGATGAGAAGTCTATATAAAAAAAAAGCTAACATATCTAAAACTAATAGAGTCGAAACTGAAAAAAATTAAATCATAAAAAATTATTTATTTAAAAGAATAAAAATTTCATTGTATCAAAGAATGCTTAAAAAATATGATAAGAAATTCAAAAGTTAATGTTAATCTAAATAATGTTTGATATACAGTTTAAAGTTACACAAAAATCAAGTACTAAAGATTGAAAATATATTAGAAAAAATTTTTTAATAATATAAATGAAAAAAAATTTGAAACTCAATACAAAACATTGGCAGTTTAATGATTTCTAATTTATTCAAAAATTATATTCCTTAATTGATTTAAGATTATGATTGTGGTATAAATTTAATTAATGTACGAGGATTTTCAATTAAAAAATCATAACTTATTAGTTGAAAACTCGAAAAGATTTTAGAGATATTGTTTTGATGTGATATTTTATAAAAAAAATTTTAGCTATATAAGTTCATTTTTCAAAATGCATTTTAAATGTTAAAGAATGTACTAATTTACCTAAACTAATTTGCTCGCCCAAACGTTACAAATTTTTCGATTACTGAACTTTTCATCTTTGAAAAATCATTTTGCAGTTGTTTCAACTCGTTGAACTTTTTATTTAAGAACTTTTTTTACTGATGCATTCTACTTATATCTATATCTAACTCTATATAAATTTTCTCTGTTTTGAAATTGAATCTTGAAATTATGTTACCGAATTTTCTTTCAATATATTGCAAATTTTTTTTTTTTAATTTTTGGTTTCATACAAATTCTTGAATTTTAATCTTTTATTCTTTTCACACTCAAAAATCATACAAAATAGCAATGAAAAAATTTTTACAAAATTAGTAGAAAGAGGTTTTTGTTAAAGATTTTATGCAATAATTTTAAAAAGGAAAAAATTTTCTCGAAGTTTTTTGAAGAAATGAATTTTTTTACCTTTCAATTAAGGTTTAACAAAGCATTTAAAACTAAATTAAAAGCAGTTGACCAGTTTCTAAGGATGAAAATTGAAAGATTTAAATCTAAAATATTCTTGAATACAATAATTTTTCAATCAAAAGCATAGTTCAAATAAAGAGCAACTTCATCTTTCTCGGAAATTTAAATTACATAAGAATGTAAAATGAAATTTTTGATTTCAAATTAAAATAACAAAAACCTCTTATTCGTCAATGAAAATTTTTTAGTGAAAAAGCTTTAAAATTTTTATTCCGATCGAGTATTGCGCTCATATGATCTATGAGTGAAATTCGTGTATAATTTGATGAAAAAATTTTATGTGTATGTCAATGTGTGTATGTGATCTATAGATAATAATTTCACTAGACCAATTTTTCGTCTGAACGCGCTCTGGTTAAAGAGCGATTCGTTTATACTTTTTTCTTTACTTTCATCAATAGCTGAATAATTGAGGCTAAAGGCCGAAAATTACTCTACGAGTATATAACTCATAAATCGAATAGTAGAACAATTTAAACAATTTGTTAACACTCAACTTTTCTGCATTGTAGCATCTGCATTTTTGATCATGATCATTGATGATTCGTTGATGGAACCAGATTTGTTCAATGTGTGGTCGTTTCAATTATTGAGTTATCGATCGAGATTCAGGAATATTTTTTGGCCTTTTCTAATGATTAAATTTTTTTATTTTCGATCTGCTTAACATGAAAAATTTCACGTATTTCATAAAATAGAAAGAAAAATATAAAGGTAATGGTCAAATTACAAGAAAAAAAAAGTTCGAATTTCAACAGATTCTAAATGTACAAAATTTTTTCGCAATTATTGAAAATAGTTCTAAAAGTTCAAATTAAGTTATTAGAATGTGCATCTAAGTGAGTGATTGTCGGCAACTAGTCTTAAATATCTAAAAATTTTTTCATTATAACTCAGAATAATATACGTCACAAAATCTAAATATCGTTTGAAGAATTTATAGCATATTTGAAGATTTTAGCGAGTTTTTCAGTAATTAGGTTATAATATAATTTTGAACTTTAAAATCCTTTATTTTTTCGTAGAAAAATAAATTTCAACACATTTTTTTGAATAAAAAAAAAACTAATTTTTTATTGTTTTATCTATCGAAAAATTATAATGCTAATATAAAAATTGATTTAAATATTTATTTTTATAGAAATTTCAATATAAAATAATTTGGAGAGTGGCGAATTAGCTAAAAAATGTCATTTGACAATATAGTTCTATTTATCTAGAGCCATTATATTGAGAAAAAGTATGATTTTTATTTTTAAAAATTAGTTATACTTTAAAAAAAAATTTTTTCAGCTAAAAATATATCTTTTTTCTAGCTAGTTACCCATATTGTTTTCATGTTAAGACTCAATTTAATTAGTCACTTTCAAATTTGAAATCTAATAAATTATTCTGTCTGCTGGTTTGACCACAAGAAAATTATTTTGGGTCGAAAAAATTTGTGCTCACTGTTTTTTTTTAAAATAAATTTATATGAAGATTGTGTATGATTAAGGATCCTAAATTTAAAAAAATAAATGAGTGGTAGTCATATACTTATTAAATATAAATAGATGTTTCAAATTTGAAATTTTTTTCTATTTTATAAATGCAATAATTTTATCATTCTCATAATTAGCTTTTTATATATCAATTAAATTTTTAATGTAAATTATTTGGTTGATAGCAATAATTTATTGATTGAAGCATACGAACACATTTAGTATTAGCAATCTAAAAAATAAAGACTATGAATTATATGGACTTAACTTGAATGATATTTTTCATTTCCTAATATATATGATGAAGATTAATAATGATTTTATAATTATTACATTAGTTTTTTCTTCAAAAGTTTGCCTTTTTTTCATTTTTTTAGAATCAATTCTTTTGAAAAATATCGGTATTTCAAAAAGAAAAAAGACATTTTTATAAACATTTTATCGCAAATTACTCGGTAAGAACAAAATGATAAAATTTTTCTATAATTACAAACAATTTAAACTTTGATGAAAATGTATTTTGAATATAATCTATTTAAGATTACTCAAGTATGCATTGTATTGAGCAACAACACACATAGAGATTCCGTGAAAATTTAACCATTTGTCGTATAACAATGAAAATTAAAACTTACTAAATAGTTGTGACTTCATTTGCAGATTTGATAACAAATTGGAAGAAAAAAAATAATACTTTTTTTCACGACGAAGTTTCTTCAATATTTAAACATTGATTGTAAGATTTGAAGAGGTTTTTCTCAAATCGATCATAGTTATCTTTAAGAAGATATTTTGAGTTTGAAAATATTTAAGTCTCCTTCATATACACAGGTCAACACCTAGGTATCTAAAAGAATGGCCTTCATACAAAAAAGATTTCGTTACACTTGATAAAAGTACATAAAATCGGCTTTTGAACACATTAAATGGCAGAGCGATAAGTTTTAAATGAATTTTCATATAGAAAAAAATATCAAGAAAAATTCAGAGACCGGAAAGTCTTCATAATCTATTTACACTTCTCGCGCTCTTGGCCATTCGTTTATGCTTGTATTGGCAATCGACCCGTCATCTAAGCGAACGAAAATACGAATTATTAGAATGCGTAAAGCTCACCAATGTAGGATTTTTCTTGTTCTATCCATTAAGATCATAGAAAGACAATCATATCGAAGTAGTATTAGGCCCTAGTCATTCATTATTATAAGAATAGATTTAAATAAAAGCAGTAATAATTCTCTAATTTGTTTTTACTTTAAAAAGTTTGGATACATATACAGTCAGAATAATTACTGGCAAATAATTAAGTTTTCAGAGCATTAAGATGTGTAGATGCAATTTGATCCTCTGTATTAGCAAATTATATTAAGTTCTGTTAATCGAAATTTCGTTTAAATAGAACGACTAATAGAAGTATAAATGAAAAATTCGTTCATTTATTGGTATATAGCAATTTATAAACTATGATTGAAAATGAACTATGTAAGAATAAAACTGATTTCGATATAAGATGAAAGCAAGAGTTTAATTTATGCTCACACGCCACACTGCTTTTCAATTCGATTTATTTCAATGACAAAATGAGGAAATGTATGTGTTGAATGAGACAGAAATTAAAATTTTTGTTCTTTAACACTCAAAAGATTGACATGCTTTGAAATTAAGTTTAAAACTTTTTTCAACTAATAATTTTTTATCTATGAAAATTCACCTTTAATTTATACAAATATTTATTATAATTTCTTGATATTTTTAAAATTAAATTTATCATTTTGCTTTAAATAAAACTAATAATCTTATTGCGGATTTTCTTTAAACGTAAAAATATTAGATTACTATATATGGAGAGTTTGAATATTAATTTTAAACTTAAAATATATTAACATGCAAATCTCAAATATTGAACATAAAATACGTATTTGTGGAAAAATTTATTTTACAATATTGAATCTTTGTAGTTCATTTGACAATAAAATTTTATTCGTGAGGAGGTAAATATTTCTAATAGTAAAAATTTTTAGAATTCAAAATAATTATCAGCATTTTTCGTTATATTTTCGCGATATAATTTGAATAACTTTATTCCACGCTTTTCCTCTTCCGGTTCAGAGTTACAATTTCTGAAACAAATATTGTTATCAGTTTTGTTTTTTTTTTTTTTTTTTTTTTT
>BLXL01010362.1:0-17905 GCA_023170135.1 Acarapis woodi
AAACTAAACTCAAATCTTTGAAAAAATGAAAGTACCTTGTGCAAGAAAACATGAAGCTTTTTCTTTTCAATTTTTTCATTTTTTGATGTTTTATTTAATCAATTCTTATAAAATTGAATATTTAAAATATTATGCATAAAATTTAACTCAAATAATCCATTTGATACTTTTTATGTTCTTTTATCATCTTAATAAAAAATTAATGAAAAAAGCTATTAATCATTATATTATAAATTATATGTATACTATAATTGGAATATTATATAAATTTAAATCATTAAATAATAGATCAATAAATTGTGAGGTTTTAATTAATGATTTTTGTTTTACATATTATCAATTTACGAATTTATAATCCCGAACTATTCATATTAGACAATTTTAATAAACCATTAAAAAACACGATGCATTTTTTGATGATATGAGATATATGCCTATTTCAATATTTAGAAATAATGAAACAAAATCAAATAGTCTTTTGTTAAATGAGAAAATTTTTTTTATTGAAATGAGTGTTCGATTCTAAAAAATAAATACATTTTAGTAATAAATGGTTGAAAAGGAATGGTTGAAAAAGACTAAAAAGCTTAATGAACTCAATACAAATAGATAATAATTAGTTGAGAGATTTAGACAAAAAAATTAAAAAAAAAAATAAAAATTGTAAAAATGTACATTCAAATCTTACCACATATAAAGTAAATAAAAAGAAAATCGACAAAGTAAGTACAATCAAAAAAATATCAATAAAAAAAAATTTAAAACTTTTTGAAAAATGGCTTTCGATTTACCATTCATGATAAAAAGCTGAGTGAATAAGAAATAATTTGTAATCATCAAACTGATAATATGATCAATTAAATTACATGAATAAATGCTTTGATTATAAGTAATCAGTGAAGTTATACCATAAGATTTTTTCCTTTTTAATAAAATCATTCGAAAAATATACATAGATAATCAAGTTCTATTTCTAATTCTAAAAATTTTGATCGAATATTTATATAATCTACAGTCAATTTGATTAAAATAATAGAAATTTGGTTAGATGAGAAAACTAAATCGAAATTTTAAACTTTTTCAAAATTATTGCTTCAGTTTTTTATTCTTATTTAATTAATATTATGGCTCATTTTCAGTATGTTCAATTTTGTTGAAAACTAATTGTCCTTTATAAGAATTGATTCAATTTAGAATTTGAATCGATAAATCAAAATTGATTTTAAAATAAAAAGTAATTCATATTTTTATGTAATTTTCATTTAAATCTACTTATCTTATTACATAAATTCTATAAATTAGATCTGAGTAAATTCGAATAAATTTAAAGCTACCATTTGAAAAGTTTCAATTTTTAAATTTTCATTGAAAAAAAAGTGAAATTGATTAAAGATTTCAAGAATTCGAAGGATTTTTTTAGATATAAAAAAATTTAGGATGGATGATTTTTTTCGCTAATAAGCATAGATATTGGCACGTATATTAGTTTAATTTCTAACTAATCATTTGTTTATAATTCATGGCCATTTAATAAAAGTTTCGTTCGAAATTGTTGATTTAATTTAAATAGGTTTCTGACTTATCTATTGTTTGATAATTTAACTTATATTTTATCGTGACCTAACATTTTAACATTCAATTAGTTTATTTATTGCATGAACAATTTTGATGTTTGTAGAATTTTGTCGCAAATTCAAGATGATATGTTTATTGTCAGGGAACTAAATTGGTAATGATAAAAAGTTTGAGTTTATGCCATGATTTTGCACGACTTTTTGGGAAAAATTTTCGAAATTTGGCAGAAATTAATTTGCATTATCTTTTGAATTAAGATTTTTGCGGACATTTGAACGAATATTCATGTGGCGTTTCTAATAGCTCAAATGCAACAGTTACTGAATTATCATATAGACCACTTGATACCAAACGAACTGCAGTATTTCCACAATCGATTTCCATTTTTTTTTCCTCTACACAAAAAAATGAAAATTACCGATTGGCTTTTTATTAATTTCCCAAAAGATTTTATTTCTAAATTTTTAATAATTTCAAAAATATTTACTTAATTGCCCCTCAAAACAAATTTTATCTGCAATCGACATTAAATCGGTATCCAAACCGTTTCCTCCTTTGAGCTCAATGTAATCATTTATATTACCATTTTCGATTTTGTCTGAACACTTCTAAATAACAAAAAGATATTAATTTCTAAAAATTATTCAATATGGTTCATGACTCAAAAATTTATTATTCTTAGTATCTACTAATTTACAAGTAAATACTTACATCTGTATTATTTCTGATGGTATTTTCGAATTTTTCATTGTCTAGTTCATCATCAGGTTCGTATTGAGACTGATTTTTGTTTAATCGATAATCATAATAATTAAGTGATGACTTATCTCGGCCAGAATCATTATTTTCAATCATTATTGGTTTAATACCGATCGAGTTTGATATAATTGTGATTGTTTCAGGAAATAATATGGAAACTGAACAATTAATTTGTTGACCATAATTTTTCAGCGTGTAGATGCCTTGAGGCATTCCGAATACTACATTACAAGCTTCAGATACAAATTTGAAAATAATTTATTAATAAAATTAATATTATGATTGATTTAATACTAGAAATTTGTGACAGATATCTGTCTTTAATATATTTAATTGAATTATCGAATAATGAATAATAAATGTTTTTTTGTGTAATCAATAAAGAAACAGATAAAAAATTGCAATTTATTTTTAATTTTGCGCATGTTTCTTAATTTAATGATCATTTTTCATAAAATTCTTGAAAAAAATAAGCTAATAAAAAAAAATTCGTAAATTTTTGTAAAGCATTCAAAATAATTTCATCAAAATACTTAAAAAGATTTTTAGCAGATTAACTTTTTTTTTTATATACAAGTTTAAACATGAAATATTCAATTGATTCGTAAAATTTTCCTTGATAAATTCTATTTTCTTAATTATCTTTTTTATTTATTATTATTTTAAAATAAGAAACAAGTTAATGGATTGCGAATTAGGGATAAAAATTTTTAAAAAAATTTATCGCAAAGGGTAAATTACTCTTAATTTTATTGAATAAATATAAACAAGAATAAAAGACTTCATTTGAAAATTTAAATAAATTTAAAAATTAAAACAAAAATGAGATTATAATTTTATAAATTAATTTAATATAAAACGATCACCAAATATCGAAAATTCGAATTTGATTATTTTTTCTTTTTTTTTTTTTCAATTTAGGATTTTGTCTTCGAAACTATTTTCAAGATTATTTACTTATATTTATTTAATAATATTTGCTAATACATGTTCTTATAAGTTGTCTCAGCATTTTTTTTATCTAAAAAAACAAACCGATACATAATAAATTACTAACTGAGAACAAGATTTGAGTTCAAAGAATACTTATAATTAAGAATTTTTCGAATTATTGAATAATTTATATAAAATCCATAATTGTACCAGGAATAAATTTTTTGATTAAGCATTTGAAACGGACTTCAACATCATAAATTTCAAATAGAAATATCTCAATAAAAATTTTTGAATTAAATATTGATTAACAAGTTTATTTATCTGATTCAGAAAAATAAATTCTCTAAATATTTAGTGATGTGAGCTCTTTAATAAATGATAACATAAAACCTATAATCTTTAACTTTTATAATCGTAATTCGTAATGGAAAATTTAAATTTTTCAGCGCTCTTATGTCTCGAAATTTTCATTTGAGATTATAATGAATAGTTATATGTCAAATTTTCGAAACTTCTGGTCAGCCATAAAATTTGATTTTTTTTCTTATTTTTTATGTAAATTAAAAAAAAAAGAAAAAAAGTTTAATAATCAATTGTAAAATTATCTAAATAATGATTTTATTGATGGAAACATTAACAAAATATTAATATTATTAATTTATAAACGAAATATAAGATAAGTTGATTCATTTTCATTGGACTTAATATTAAAAAATAAATCTAAATTTTTATTAAAACATTAAAGTTAATTTTATAATTTTTTTTTAGTGAATAGAAATTTGATTGTTAAATGCAAAATTGTATTCGAACTTCTAAAGATGTTTGGATTAGTTTATTTAGTTTGACAGACTTTATATTACTGTTAAAATTAATAAATTGAAGTTTCTTAGCATAAATAAAGTTTATTTCATAGAATTTTCCCTTTAGATTAAATAAAACAATCAGTATTTTAAGTTTATAATAGAAAAATAAAAATAAGATTTCAATCAATGAAATCGAGCAAGCTATTCATGCATAATATACGGCTTTATTGATGCTTAGACATTTTCAAATCTAAAAAAATAACTGTCTGATGGTTTGAAGCAATTAAATCATTTATTGGCACATAAATTGATTTGAATTTTAATACTAAGTTAATAAATTATGAGTTTTGAGTACTCAAATGCTTTACGTTTGTTGATTTTCATCAATATCGATCTGAATTTGAAGATATATACAAAAGTAATATAATCAAATAAAACCACATAAGATAAAATTGGACCATATATTAAATTTTCAATCAAATCGTTAATAATTTTAATTTATTTAAACCTAAAATTAATTTTTTATCCTTATTTAAAAAACACTCAAATTTCATTAGAGTGGTTTGGAACAGAAATTTAAATCATACAAAAAAAATTAATTAAGCAAAGAAATTTTTTTCTCTCTTCAAAATTCATATTAATTAAAGGTAATAATTAGAAGAAATTACTAAATTAAAAATATATATATGTAAAATATTTAGACAAGATAAAAAACTTGATGAATTAATTTGAAAAATTAATCTCAAAATAATATTTTTTAATTAGGAAAAGAAGAAAACAGCACAATTTTTAGGCAAATAAATAGAGCAATTAAAAATATTATAATTATTGAAGAGACAAAATTTTTTGCCAAAAAAATTATTGAAATAATATTTATAATCATCTCTAATGATTTTCTTGGTTCTAATTGTTAAAAATAATAATCATTATAAATTCTTTGGCTTACATTTTTTTCTATTTACATTTAGTTAAGATGAAAAACTGACGGGAACAACTAATAACGAAAAATAATGACAATATCTCTTTTTTAAAGAATATTGCATTATTTCTTTCACAAAAGATAAATTTTTAAAAAAAATCTGGTTTGTTATCTTTAAAATCAATAAATTTATTGAAATTCCAATATAAAAAAAAAAACAATACTCACGTTTTGAATTTTCCAGAAAACGAACACGAACTTTAAAACCTTCATATTTATTTAATATTCGAAACTGTATGAGTGCAACATTTTGTGATACTCGAAAAATTCGTTCTATAACAGGCCAATTTGTTTTTTTATCGACACAAATATCTGTGTATCGTTCATTTTTCTTAAAAAGATGATCTTGAATGCCTAGAAAATGTAAATTTACCATAAAAATATATAAAATTTATTTTTACATTAAATAAAATAAAGTAAACCTACCAGGAAAAACTTCACCTTTAATTTCCCAACCATCAACAATTGAAACTAAACTCTTATTGTTTTTTGGATATGAATTGTTCCATTGACCACAACTAACATTAAAATGTAAAAATTCGAATTCAATTAATCTATTTGGCTCAGTGATAAGATAAAGGGCGCAAACTTCGGTGTGATTCTTATCTGACTGAAAACTATATACTCCTTCTTCTGATCTAACAAACATACAGTTCATGGATTCAGATACATAGAGATTGAAAGCATTATCGCTTTCTTTAATCCATTCATTGATTAAGGTTTCATTTACTTTGCTTACAAGATTAAGATTAAAATTATTTATAAATTCAGAAGTATTCAAACTTTTAAATTTGATTGGTGATTCATCAGGTGACTTTTTTGATTTATTTTCTATCATTAATAAGTTAAAATCATTTTTAAACTTTGAATTCTTAAATTCGTCACTATTATTCACCTTAAAATCGTTTATTATTTCTTCTGTCAATATATTATTAAAAGAAAGATTTTCATTTTTTATTGAATTATCGTTAAAAGTATCTTGATCTCTGTAATTATTTCTTTCCTTCAAAAGATTTTGTATGAATTCTTCTGGATTATCAGAAAAATCGTTATTTTTTGTATAAGTAATGTAAGCCGAATTTGAAATATTTGACGTGTTTGATTCGTTCGATAATGGACTTAAGATATCCGTTCGAAGTGTTAATTGCAAATTAATATTTGAAGATAAATTATTAGTAAATGAGTTGAATAATAAATTAGATGATGTTGAATTATGAATAGTCCAATTTTTTTCTAAATTATCAGTTAGATCGGTGCTCGGCGTATACCGATCAACTAGCACATTGCTAATTATAAATTTTAATTTAAGACAAACAATGAAAATAAAATAGAGATGAAATTTATTGTTTTTATCTTTCAAATTCATTTTTTTTTTTTTTTGAATCTGACTAAATTTTTATAAAAATATTTACTACCTTATAAACTACAAATTAAATATCAAACTAAATTAATCAATTCACAAAAATTGATCAAAGACTAGCATTTATGAAGATTAAAAAAATATTGAAAGAAAAATTTGCGACAAATTTGTAAAACATACACGACCGCTCACATTAATTATAGGTAAAAATTTAATTTTGATGAGTCCAAAAGCTTGATTTCTAACATTTAGTTTTTACAGAAGTTGATAAATAAGGTAATATTGAAATAAATTTTTTTTTAATCGAAATCAAAATTCCACCTTGAATATCTTTTTACTTTATCCCTAAGCATTACAATTACGATCTATAAAATTTGGTAGTTTAAAAATCTCTAGAGGTGATGCACATAAAATAACTTATCATAATTTATGATAAAAATTCTAAAAGAAAATTTCTATGGAATCTTTAAATATTAATATATTATAAATATAGATGCAATTATTCTTATTATCATTAGAATGAAAAAAACATAAAAATATTTTAAAGTATTTTTATTTGTGCGAGGTTGGTCTACAACAAAATTTACACATGCGTAAAAATTATTAAAAAAAACATCTTATTTGTTAAGATTTCTAGATTTTAAGATATTTTCTTGGGGCCGAATTTAGATTTGACTGAATAAAATTTAAAATTTTATGATTATTATCAAAAGTAGAATTTTCAAAAAATTAGTCAAGAAAGTCACTTTGTTAGAGATTTCATATTAAAATTTCTATTAACTCTTTTCCATGATCATTATGAAATAATTAGCTGAAATCTTGAATTGTTCGCAAGTTTTAAAGATATTTTTAAAAAAAAATTAGATGAAAAATCTTGATAGATCCAAATTCGAAAGATTTTTATAATTTATTAAAAAAGTGAAATTCAATCATTTGATTTAATAAAAATTTCAAATTCAATAAAATTAACTTCATATCTTTAAAATTGGCAAGAATACTGATTTCTTAATGATTTGAAAATTATCAGAAAATTCAAAAATGAAAAATTGATATTTTTATGAATATAATCATATATTATTGCTGGAAAATATTGCTTTAATCAGAGATTTAGATAAAAGGAAGAAAAAATAATTTTACACTTGATATTTTAAATTTTTTAATGTTCTAATTTATTAGAGAAAATTTTTTTATCGTAAAAAAATAAATGAAAATCAAAAATGTTTATGGCATTTTTTGATCACTCAACTTTCTTTCTTTTATTTATATTCATAAATAAATAAAGGTGATTTTTTTTGAAAATTTTTGAATAAAAATGAATAATCAATTTTTTCGGACAAAAACAAAAATCTTGATGAAAAACAGTGTAAATTTATTAATTTTTTTTTCAATATTTTAAATTTGAGAAAGTAATATTTGAAATGTATATACTATTATTTTTATCTAAAAAAATATATAAAAGACAGATGCGAATAACACATTAATTTATTAAATTTTTCTAACGTCGCAATCTATATAATTTTATTCTAATATTATATCATTCAATATAATAATATAATCAATAATTATATTTTATTTTATCGATTCAGAATCAAATTGATTAAAATAATAACAATCTGAATTTATAATTTAATTTTTTTTTTCAAAGATTCAATATCTCCATTAAGAATTCATATTCTTTAAATTGAAACATGAAGAATTTCAAAAAAACAAAATCACTTTGGGGGCACATATTAAATTCATCACATTATTTTATTTTAATTCAATTCATTTTATCAGCATAACTATTGATCTTTTTTCGTCAAATAATTTTAGAAATAACTTAAACACTATTGAATATCAATCAATTTTTTGAAGATATATTAATATTGATTTTTAAACCATAAAAAAAAATATTTTCGAGCTTTTTAATTTAAAGCATTTTGAGCACTAATTAGTAGAAAAGCACCATTAAAACTAACTAAATGATTACAGACAAATATTAAAAAACTCTTGTTGTTTATCAAATTTTCTAATAAAAATTGAAAATAAGTCACTTGTTCAGATTCATTCAATTAAATTGACGCGCAAGCTCTCCATCTGACATCCTTAAGAGAGTTTGAAATCATAAAAAAACAATTTAGATGAAGATTGGTTCGAGCGAATCATGACTCTTCTATTAACAAAATAATGATCAGCCATCAATGCAATGGCTTTTATCTAAACTTTTGCTAGTATCTTTCAGCTAAACAAATGTTCTCACTTGAAGCAAGGATAAAAAAATATTCAATAAATAATTTTTACTGATGCTTTACATTGTTCAGTTTTGCATTATCTGATAACTCTTTATTCAAGTTAACTTTAGATAACAAAAATTTAGTAAAAATTTTGTTTAACAATTTCATAAAATCATTGAATTCGACTATGACCATTAAATAGATTTAAAATGTATTCATTCATAATAATAAAATATAATCTGGACAATTTTTATTACATTATAAATAATTTCTTTGTGAAATAATAATTACATGATTCCAAATGATTAGAATAGATTGACAAAATAAATACGATATTAAATTAATTTTTCAATTTCGCATAAAATAAACAAAATAGACTAGTGTGCAACCAAAAACAAAATCCTTAAGAAATATTATAAATACATTGATTATAAAGATTAAATTTTGTTTGAGGCTGAATATCTAGCATTCTGTATAACAACACTTTTTAACAGACTGTTTGGTGTAGAATTTGATTGATTTAAATAATCAAAATGATAATCATGTTTAAATCTGGGAGTTGAAGAACGCGATGATGAGCATTTTGGTGTTGAGCATTTGGATGTAGGTGTTGAAGGAAAATCTATTTTCGTAGAACCTAAATTATCAACGATTTTACGTTTTATAAGTGGACTAGAAGATTTTAAATTACCATTGAAACTAGTGTTACAAATCCCATTTTCTTTATTTAAATTATTTAAACTACCTATTATGCTACGTGATAATTCGTTATACTTTGATATATCTTCATCTTTGTTGTCAAAATTTTCGATTTCTTCATACTTTTTTACTTTGCACTTTTTAAATGAAAGTAATTGTTTGATGCGTTTAAATGAGAACGATAATCCAAAGCCATTCAGTATATTATTCATTAAAAATGGTTCACAATCAACCATCAAATTTAGAAATAAAGATAAACATATGAGCAAGAACCAACAGACACATAAAAAATAGTCTATGGTTTGAAACGGTATATTTGATTCCATCAAATAGAGATCATTATAGATGATCATATTGATAGTATTGATTACAATATAAATTAAAGATCCATTGAAATATTGTCCTATGGCCATCATAAACATGTAAGAGCCAAATATAGAACAGCAGAATGTATTTAACTAGATAATAAAAAAAAAATGTTTTAATCTGCATTCACTAATGTAAAAAATTTATGAAAATCACAAACCTTACTATAATTAATAAAAAGCGAAGAAATGGGAATGATCAATAATACTAAAATAATTAGAATTCCATATATTATAGTATATTCAACCTGATATATTCGTAAATTGTCAGTTGATAATAATAATGAAATAAATAGAAATTCGAAATGAATACCACTCAAAATTAACGCTATGGTAGATGAAGAATATTTAAATTGAATCAAAAAGCATACAAAACACATCAAAAAACCGCCAACAAAAATCATAAAATTTAAGTTGCGTGTAGTAATTTGTAAATATTTAGATAAAATGATATAAATGAAGCTCGATCCAAATAAGAAGCCAAAAAAAAGCGATTGTAATTTAAAATTCTTTGAAGCATCTAAACACACGATTAGACCTAAAATACCGAAAATTAAAAAGAGGGGTATTTGAAGCCAATTTATATGCGAAAAGCAACTCTCGTTGTCCTTTAAATCACAATCATAGTTTACGATGGGCGAATAAGCAGACTTATAAGCTAAAAATGAAACAACCACATTGAATATGATGCCTTTACTTCGATAAGCTAGCACATTCACTCTAGTCTTTGGTTGATTAATGTGATTTTCTAACTTAGTACCATAAGTTTCGATAGAATCTACACTGCTCATTCTCTTAAGAGCTTGGATGTATTCATGTTCGCTAAAGTCGTTTGCTTTCAAATAATATGAATAAATTTCATAAGTAAATTTGTTGTTTGAAAAGTTACAGTCTTCTTTATCTTTTATAATTCGAAAATTAGAACCTAACGATGCTTTTTGAAAATCAAGTGTCAAACTTAATTTTGTTGTTTTAAGTTTGAGAAATGGTGAGATGGAAATAGGAAATTCAAGATTACAACCACCTGGTATTGGGTAGAAACCATTGTATTGTAAGATTTTAATGAAAACGCGAAATTTGTGATTATTTTCATTGCGTAAATATAAATAACTGCGTTTAGGATTTTTGTCATCAAAAAATACAATGAGGCCAATATTCAAACCAGTTATTCTTCGATTTCTTTTTAAAAATCGTTGTGTTGTTGGATCGTCATAAGACAATGTTACGTTGTTAATTTGTGAATGCACACTCACTAATGAAAATTCCACATTCTTATTTGAACTGATTATAGAGATTTTCTCAATTTGATTAGGTAATAGAATAAGCGTACGGCTATCATCCTCATTATAAAATATGACACCTATTTATTTATTTTTTTATTATAATTTTAATATTTTATATTTTTAAACTTTTTAAAACTTACACAAGGATCGATTCGACAGCCAAAAGCAAAATAGTATAATCAATATCAGATTTTTATAAGAATTCATCAAATAATTCATTTTCGAACATTCTCATAAACTTGATAGAAGGTAATTCAATTTTTTTTCCTCATGCTCAAAAATAATTTTTTTAGATCTTATTTTTTGTTCATTAATATAATTGTAATTCATAAAGAAATGTACATAAATTTTTTTCCTCATTACATTTTTTCAAGTGGTTGCCATTCGCATAAGAACAAAAAAAATAGCGCGTTTTTTGTTGCTTGTAAATATAGTTGCCTAGACTACAAATGAATCTTTTTTACAAATCGCCCTCTAGAATAAGTTTTTGCCACTTTAGTATATAATTCTTTCAATAGGAAGGAAATAATCAAACATAAATAAAGCAAAATCATTGTAATGCGAAAAGAAATGTTATTAAAAAGGAAATTTAATTTTTCTCAAAATGATTTAGATTAAGAATAAAATTAATATTTTTAAAATGTACATTTCAAGGGACATATATTTTTTAAAAGCCGAACAAAATACAATGTCAAAAAAAAAAAAAGGATTTTTTTAAGTTTTTGTATTTTCTATTTCAAAATTGAATAAATGAAATAATTGTTTAAAAAATGATTAATCCTTTTTAATAAAGATAGATAAAAAATACTAAATTTTTAATTTTTTCAATGAATATGCTCCGAAAGCAATTTTTTTTTCGATCTTTTAATTAAATTTTTCCAATTCACTATTTATAAATTAAAAAAATCAAACTGGAGTCGCAAAATTATTTTGTACAATTCGAATAATATCATATATTTAAACATATTTTACTTTAATTTTATAACTAAAAATTGAGAATCTCAATATTGGAACATTTTTCAGACGAAAAACTTAATTAGATGCTATTCTATTTTTTTTTTTGAATCTATAATTTTTAGTTTGCACTTGTTGATAATTTTTGTCTTTTAACATTTATCAACTTGAATAAAATAGTTTGAACTAAAAATTTTAACTTCAAATCATCATTTGTGTTTAACTAAAATAAACTTGATTTTAATTTTCCGATCAGAGATAAGAAATTGTAAATGTCAAATTCATGACGGGTTCACAATATTTTTATGTAAAAAAAATTAACTTTTGATATTTAAAATTCATTAAAAATTTTGTTTAAAATAAATTATTTATATAACTCGTACGGTAATTGATATTTTTATTATCTTTTTCTAGGTTTGAATTTTTTTTTGTAAAAAATTACGACTTAATTAAGATTTTAAATTATTTATAATTAACTCGAAGTCTAGTGATTTGTATTTTTCTAGTTAACATTTGAAATTTTTTATTTTTTGCCCTATAATTAATAGAATTTTAGTATCAAGAATAGTTTCAGAGTATAATTATTTTTAGTGGGGGTAATTTATTTAATAATATATTTAAGTTGTTATAGTTTTCAAATAATTACTTGTTTACAAGTCCGTTGGGTAAAGATTCGACATTTACACATGTACAAAATCAAAAATTATTATGTCGCTTTGTTTGTGCTTTTATATGTGTTAAAAATATCAAACAGTTGATACTATGAGTTGACTATTGATAAATATAACCTCATGACCATCATCTCGCAAATGTATACTCGTAACCGCGTTAGGATTTATTGACAGATGCTTGTTAAATATTCGTGTATGTGTGTGTGCAGCCAGGAGAAAAAAAGTAATAAGTCAAAAGTTTCTCAAAATTCAATATAATAACTAAAATATGATACATCACGTCCATTTATTTTATTTAGCATTTATTTTCAAAAAATTTTTTGATTTTCTTAAGTAAATGTTGACTTTATATTTTACAAAATAATTAAAAATATGGAATCATTTGAAATATTTTGAAATTTTTTCAAAAATACAAATATATTATTATTGGAAGATCTGTAAATTTTAAAGTTAGTAAAAATTATTTCAAGGCCTAAATTTTGCATGTTTTTCATATTTTCAATTCAAACATATAATTACAAATTTCGATAGACGATTACAATTTCATTCAATAAATTTGAAATTTTTTTTTTAATTACTCAAACGTTATGTAATTTAATTTTCAACCTTGTCAAATTTTTCAGTTTCGTAATTCATTCAAATCGATCATTTCACAATAGGTTTAAATTCATTTTTTTTTCCAATAAAATAATTCGATTTATTCAAGATTTCTTATAAAAATTAAAAACACACAGCAAATTTATTAAGCTAAAGTTATTACATCCGATTTCGAAATTTTTTACATAAGTTATTCATAAATTATTAATTAATTGTAAATTTACTTGTCATGTGATCACTGAAAATTATTCTGAATTTGAAAAACTGTTTTTATTTTAATTTTATTTGATGAATCAAACAGGTCAATGAATATTTTTTTTTTTGATATTCTTTTATATTAGTTATTTTATAATATATTATATACTATTTAATCATAAAATCAGTTCAAATTTGAATCAAAAATATAACAAAAAAACGCAAAGTTTTGATTTCATAAATTTTTTTTATATAATATTATCCTAATTAACAATGAGGAAAATTATTTTTTTTTATAACTTAAAAAATCGAGAAATTATTCTTGTTGTGAAAATAATTGATAAGAAAAAAATTGACATACTTTCATTTCGATCATGGATAAAAATTATTTTTGAAGAAATTTACTCCCATTGAAAAAGTATGTCAATTTTATATTTATTGCTCCCCATTTTATTATTTGTAGATTTTTATGAATTAAACAAATATCATTATAAACTTGATCAATCCATTTTGGACAGTATTGAATCAAATAATTCATTTAGTTTTATTAATGGAGAAAAGATTTTAGGTGGAATAATCGGAAAAAGATTGGCTAATAATGATAGCTTCAATGGAGACAAAAAAGTCGAAAACAATAGGGCAGATTATATTGATTTTTACGGTACTTTCATAAGTGAACTTTGGAAGATAAATTCAAGTCTTGAAAAAATAGGAGCCATGTTCAATAGAAAGGCAAGAAGAAAATATAAGCAATTTAGATTCAAACGGAAAGACGACAGTGAAAATGACGTATATGATGAACCATTTAAGCTATCACATTATGAATTAATCAATAATAAAAAATATAGTAATCCTAAAAACACAACTCATACAAAAATAGAAAAAAAAAAGATTGGAACCACCGAAAAGGTTAGTGAGTCTAATTTTTTTTGTAAAGTTTAAGGATTAAATGGTAAAAAAAAATTTTATTTTACATTTCGAAATAAATTTCAAAAATTAAATTTGAAAGGCATACACAATAAACTATTTTCTAAAAATTTTTTTAGAAATCGAAAATTACATTAATGAAGACATTCGACTCCAAAAAGAAACCTAATTACTTTGGTAATTTTCATATAGTTATTCGAATCCCAAAAAATTATAATTTGAACCAACATCGTAATTTAAGTTTAGTCACTCCAAATACAGGAGAAATTTCAGGGAATCTAGATCAAAAATTAGAACAATTAAGAGTTTTGATCAAAGAGTTAGTTAATCAAATAAAGACTAAACATTTAGACAAATCTGGAAGAACAATTACTAATTTTATAAATAATATGCCAGACAGGAAAATTGATAACAATGAATTAGAAGAAAAAATTAAAGAAATCGATTTAAAGACCATTTTGAAAAATAAGAAGACTAAAAAGAATAAAAAAAAAAAATTGAAATCTAAAAAATTTGTCTTCGACAGTTACTAATAAATTTTAAATCCTTTTATAAAGAATATTAGATATAAAATATTTGTTTTATCTTCTTTTTTTTAATAGTTTATTGATAAATAATTTTTTAATTATAATCGCATTTTTTTTTTACCGAGAATCACATTTCAATTCCAATTTTAGAATTAGCGCATTATATTCATTGTAAAGTTCATTTTGTAATTCGAGACTACTTTAGTCAGATTTTGCAAAAAAAAAAACTCTCGAAATTTCGAATCAATTCTTCTCTTATTCAAAAAAATAAAGCCAAATTAAATTGATTGAATCAATAATCTCTTTATATATATATGTTGATTGATTATAAATTTTTAAATAAACTGATTGTTGAATAATTGAATAGTTGTTAAATTTAAAAAACAAGAATTCAATTCAAGTAAATAATCACCATTGCAAATTTCTTGTTTTTTACCATATATTTTTCTCTTTTCCGACCTAAAATTTAACGTATTCCAAGACTATTAATGTTTATTCAAACACATATAGATGTAGTTGATAAATTAATGTGCGCTGATAAAAAATTTATGAGATATTAAAAGAAATCAACATTCAAGATTGGTTGTGTTAAGTGTGCCTTTAATATAGATGTGATCAAAATCAAAAATGTAATTTGATTTCTCAAATTTTCGCCCATTCTATGTGTTGATGATGTAAACAGACATCTTTTTAATGTTAGAATAATCTCAAAAAATTATCCTCATTTAGATGTCATTTAATAAGCTCAGATGTCATCGGGACAGCAATAGTCATGTTTTGAAATAGTTATTTGCTGAGTGGATATGGTTATAGTAAAGTATTTTTTTAAAAGGTAAGATTTTGCTTTCATATTCCATAAAGTTATTTATGTATGTTCATAATGATAAATCTTGATAAATATCTGTATTAAAAATAAAGCTGCACGACATTAAAGGTCGAAAGTAACTCACATAATTATTTAGTCTAGTATTTTTATTGAAAAAATGAATTCATTTCTTTTTCAATATTCATAAATAATTGAAAATTCAAAAGGTTAAAAGGTTTCCGTTTAAGGTGCAACATTCATAAGTATTTATAATTATTTCCAACAAATCATCTGCATGCATTTAATTATTAATTTGTTCAAAGTAAGCTATGTGAATTTTGGCTTGTTTTTAAATTGATAGAATTAAGTTTATATCTATCAAATCGCGAAAAAATTTCAGATTGTTTTTACATTTAAATTAGTGGATTGGAAATCATCTAGTTTAAATAATGAAATTTGTATTAATATTATTATAAAACTTTAAAATTTTATAAATTATTTTCACAAATTAAAAAGTGAATTTAAAATTTGATCATATTTAGTCATTAATCTTCAAAGACTTTAAAGAATATTAATCAAAATGTTAAGTTTGCAAAATTGAAGAAAATTTTTTGTATTGGAATTTTCGGACTTTATACATTTTTTTCATATCTAACTAAAATGATTTAATGAAAAACTTGTTTGTTTTTGTTCAAAAATTTTAGATAGTTCTTTTATAGATCGAATGACTAATTTTGAAAGAGTAATTTTTTCGAAATTCAAATTTTTTTAAAAATCATCTAGTCTCAAAATGATGAAATAATAAATTTTAAAAATATATATTAAAATTATAATAAAAAAATAAATATTTGTTGAAATGACAATATACTAAAATAAAATAAAGTAAAATTTATAAATATATATCTGACAGCTTAAAATTTGATGCGATTCAATATAATGAATTATTATTTTTTCATTTGAATGAGAAAATTTTTTTCGATTGTTCAAAAATTGAAATTAGCATGTTTGAGATAAACTAATTTATTTGGATTTTAATTGAGATCAAATAAGAATATAAATGAATATAAAATAACTTCATTTCGGTAAGACAATAACTTGATGATAATTTTTTTTTTTTAATTTCTGAGAAATCGTGGATTTTTATTCAAAAGATTTGATAGGAAATAATAATTTATGTCAATCTCATTTTTTTAAATTGTTGTTAAAAATTTTATGAAAATAATTGTATTGATCTAATTTAAATTCAAAAATTCTAAAAAAAATTGACTTAAATTTGAAATATTAAAATATGATCGATATTAATTTATATTTCTGGAAAAGTTATTTTATTGAACGCCATCTCACGATATGAAATGTCTCTCCAACCTTACTAAATTATCTTTTTTTTTTTGACTTATCAAACCATATTAATTTACTATTAAATTAATTTCGGACTATAGTATATTCGAGTTTTGCACTTGAAGAAAAAAAATATTTCTTAACATTAATTTTATCAATATTTTAATTTAATCTAACAATATTAAAAAAAAAAAGTTTCAATGATTGTTTCCAAATTTTTTATTGATAAATACCAATTTTAACCTAAAACTTTTAAGATCAATATTCAACCCAAAAATTTTTCTAAAAAAATTTTTAATTTTGATTTCGTGAGCTATTTTCTCACTGATTAATATACTTTTTTTTTTATCGATAAAAATCTGACCTGAAATTTATTATCTGAAAAAATCTACAAGTTTCCTTTAGTTTTGTTCAATTTTTTTTTTTTTAACCTTTTTTCAAAGTTTATCAGAAAAAAATTTTTAGCATAAAACTGAAATGCGAACTAATTTTGTTTGAAATTGATCTTCATTCTAAATCTAGTTCGAACGATTAAGATTTTCAAGCGTTTTGGTTTTTTTATTTAGAACTAATCAAATTTTGTTGTAATATCAAATTCAATTTATTATCGAATGATTTATAGTTCTTGAATAGAAGAAATCTAATATACTAGGATTCATAAATTATTTTTTTTTTTAAATAACTGAACCTCAGTCCTATCAATAAAAAGCATGATCCATTTATTAATTGATTTTGAATCCATAGAAATAATATTACTTCAAACAATTTTTATAATTATGAAATTTTCGTCAATTAATTATTTTATATAAAAATATAGGTCATTATGATTGTATATTTTTCTAAGCCTTAAATTGACAGCTTTGTTTTTTTTTCATTTTTCTATATTTAGAAATCAATTCGGTATTTTTTGAGTTTTCCG
>BLXL01010363.1:0-17504 GCA_023170135.1 Acarapis woodi
TCGTTTAATAGCTGGATGAGTTGTGAGATGACTTAGAATATTTTGAGTATTTGTACTCTTCAATCGAATAACATCAAAATCACTAGGATATAGTGTAAAGTATTGATTACGATTAACAATTTCAAATACATCGCCAGTATTCAGTTTATCGAGCACATACTTTTCGATATAATTGCGACGAGTTTCACATTTAAACCGATTTTTAAATGTGACTATGTAAGAATCGACATTGATATTGGTATCGTTTGATGATAGAAATGTTGGATGAGTCGATTTATTCAATGATGCATTAATTAAGCCAATTGTGATTACAGTGATCAAAAGAATTAGTATGCTTCGGATGATTAATTTTGGATGAAAGCAAATCAACATCTCTATTCATTTGTATTAGATGGGACTGATTAATTTGATCATTTTGTGTTTTTATTAATTCATTCGATCGATTCATCAATGAAATCAACACATACAAATGCCTAATTTAATATTCAACCAATAGCTAAATTATTCTTTATTTTGAATTATTTCTTTTGAAAATATATTTTTGAAATCATTGGACGCCAGCAAAAATCACCCTATCATTAAGAAGGTGAAACATAAATTAAAAAACTTAAGGACATGTGAATTTTTATTCAAAATTTTTTTAAGAGGTTGAACAAAGAAATCATTGATTATAATAGATTTATAATAAAAGAAAAATTCAATTCTTTTGTTAATGTAACATTGATTGGAATTTGTTCAAAACTTAAAAATATGTATACATACTGTTTTCAATATGAGAAAGTCCCTGACTGTTAGCGGCAATTTTTTGAAATTTATAATTTCAATTGATGTTAAATAAGAAAAATATAAATTTTAACTTCGCTTTGTTCAAAACTAGTTCGATTTAATGAGTCGCAACTTTTAAGCTAGTTTTCCAAAACGATCTAATTATATAACAGAAGAGAAATCGCTGCGAAAATTTTTTTAAATTTCTCAAACTATTAAAAATTTACGAGTTTATTTAGAATAGTCAAATAACAATAATTTATTGAGTTGAACTTTTTTTAAATGAATAAAAATGTATAAAAAATTAAATTGATTATTATTCTTTTTGCAAAATCATAAAAATTTTTCATCATTCGAGTATAACACTTAAAATTAAAACTTCAAAAAATAATTTTTAGGGAACAAATTCACCCATATTTACAATTTATGAATCTTTTTGTCACATAATTGAAAACGTGTTGATTTATTTTTTTTTCAAATGATTCAATTTTAATAATCTGTAAACGTCGATTGAATTTGTAAATAAAAAAAAACACTTACGAACATCAATATGATATTTACCTTAATTATAATTCTAAATTTTTGAGTATATCAAATATATATTTCTAAAATCTTTATATTTCACAGATAATATCATATTAAAACTTAAACACATAAGTTTATTGCACTAAAAATGAAAAATTTTGCGTAATTCCCTTTCATTTGCACATTTGTTAAGGAAAAACTATATTTGATTTAATGGAATATTGACTTATTTAATTTGAGAAAACCTATTATTGATCAAGAGAATTGCTTTTTATGATCTTTAAATTGATACGAAAGATTTTAATCAATTAATATTTTCGAACTTATTTGTTATGAGCCATTCGAAAAATGTATAAATAAAAAAAAAAAAAAAAAGATAAAAAAGACATTATTTTCATTTGATGATAGATTTGATTGCAGAAATTATTGTATGAAAATATCAAATTAAGTCATTTTGATAGTCAAATTGTATAGTTAAAGCTCAAAGTAGTAGTAGTAGAAACGATAAAAAATGCTTCTCGGCCAAAAAATAATTGCTCCATCAGCCTATAACAAATAACAAATCGAGAATTAGTAATATAATCTTTCTTTTAATTTAAATCAAATTTTAAATATAAAGTGATCATTCAAAAAGAGAATTTATTAGAAAAAGAATTAGAAAAAAAAATTTGAAGAAAATAAAATTCATCCTTTTAATAAATATAATTGAAATTATAAAAATTTTAAATTTTTTATAATTATAATAAGATTTTCTCAACACACGAATAGAAATTAAGTCACAAAATGTGTACACAGAATCTTAGAATTAGCATAAAAAAGGAAAATAATCAAAACATAAAATATCAATATAAAAAAACAGATACAGAGGTTTTATGATTTAGTGTGAAGAATCATTCAAGAAAGTAATTTGCGATAAAATGATTGGATAGAATTTTAGTAATGAAGGATTGTTGACAAAAAAATTTTGAATTTATTTTACCTGATTTGATAATGTAAATAAAAATGGATGTTTCTCGAAATTCTAAAACTGACCAATTTCATTATGATACAAATCTCCGTAGACTGGGCCGAAAAAGGGCAGCGGGATCGGATTCAATGGATTGATTTGAGGAGGTTGAATAAGACCCCATTGTGGCCAGGGTAACGCCATCAGTGTCGGTAACGGTGGCAACGACCTATTTTAAGACATATTTACTAATAAATAAAAAATTTGCAAAAAATGAAGAAAACTTACTAAAAAATAACTAACTTCTAAAATTACATGCCATATGGGCAGAAAAATTATCTATTGCTTGATATAAAAAAAAAAAAAGGTTTTTAAATTAATCTTTACTAATCATACCTGTAAAGCCATCTGTTTCGTTCTGACTTGTTCAATTTACGTTTTATAAATTCATTTTTGTACATTGTTTTCCAATTCGAATTAGTATCGTGTTTTTGATTGAGACCTATATGGAGATTGAGATTTATTAGTAATTTATCTGATAATTCTAAATTTTTATTAAACGAATACAGACCAAAGTCTCTGACAAATAAATGCTTCCACAAGACATCGTCACTTTGAATAAAATCATACCAAAATCTATTCGAATGGGCTAAATTAAAGAGGCTCAATAGGTTGAGATATTTACAAATTTCGATCTTTAATTCGTTAGGCAATTCATTAAGTCCGAGTGTGCAAATACTAACAAGAGTATCAATGAATTCATTTTTAAATTTCATTAATGATTCTGCTTTCTCTTGATCATCAAACGAACATTTCACTTTAGCACGCAATTTTTGCTCTCGATTACTAACAATTGCATGCACAACAAGTATGGATTCAGTCATCGGTATACCTTGGATTGTTATTTTGGCATAATTCATTACTCCACAAATATTATAGTAGATACGTCGATATTTAAGTACATAGCGATGTTCATGTGATTCATTTACACTTCCGTATATCAAATCAAATTTATTCTTTGCCAATTCTACATTTATTGATTGATTAAAAAATTTGAATGTTAAACTATTGTGGAAGTCTTTTTCAATCATTTTAGATCACTTCCTTTTTTTTAAAAATTATAAAATTCAAATTTTAATCAAATGTTCATTAAACTAAAACGATCAATTTGATTTTCAAGTATTTAATTTATTTATAAACACAAAAATTGATGAAAAAATTATGAGGATAAAAACAAAATTGGTCAAATTTAATAGATTTACTTTAGAAAAAAAAAAAAAAAATTCAGATAAATAAAAAAGAAAAAACAAAATATTAATTTCTTTGAAATTTTATTTCAAGATAAATTTAGAGTTTTATCTAGAAATATTTATAAATAAAAACACTACAGAAAGTGAAGCACGTCATCAAGCTGTTAATAACAAAAGTTTGTTTTTAATATGGATATATAAGCGTTGAAAACGAATATTCAAAATTAAACAGTAATAATCAAAATAAATAAATTTACCAGCTGTTAGCCATCATACGCGTTAGAAAACTTTTTTATTGCAGTCACTAAAATTTTTTTCGCCGTGCATATATCTTATAATATAGAATTTAGGTCTCTTATCGATTTTTCTCGAATTTTCTAGTTAAATAAACTTTTTTTTTAAAAACAAATCATATTTATTACATGATACAAATTAATTATGTTAATCAAAATATAATAAAATAGAAAAATAAACTTTTTTTTTTTAAAAAAGATGTACATGATTTATTCAGCAAATCGAATTAACTTTAAAATTCGCTCATACAGATAGATAGAACGATAACTATCATTAAGGTGAATGAAAAAAAAATACAGAAATTATGAAATATAAAAAGAGAACAAAAAGACCAAACATGAAAAGATGTGTGAAGTAGTTTCAAAAATATACAATAAATCATCTGTACAAAATTTAAAGATCATTTGTCGCATCAGAATTTACTTTTTTCGATTTAATTAAATCAGCCAATGAAGTAAGTCCACCTGTTTCAGGCAATGGCAATTGCTCTTTTTTAGGCAATGGCACACTAGCAAGAATTTGTTCCTCGAACGAAAGTTGACTTGTCGATGGTGTTTGTTTAGATGTTGAGATTAGATCAAGTGCACTTAATTTTGAATTAGGAGCTGGGGGTATGATTAGATTGCTTGATGGTTCATTTTTTTGTGATAAGGTGAGTGGTGCAAGTATATCACTTGGATTGATCATGTTGCTTACAGCGGAAGATGATGTTGTTTTTGTTTGATTTAAAAAGTAATTTTGTAATCGTGGATCATTTTTCAGTTTACAGTCAGTTTCATAAGCAGACATATAGGTTGAATAATTAATCTTATTGACATCAACTTTATATAGCTTAAAATTAATGTCACCTTGTGACCAAGTAAATGGTTCATCGGCTAATATTTTATAAATTGATGAAGCATGTTTATTAGATTGTTGATTGCTCCGTTGTTTAAGAAGACGTGGATCACGTGACAAGCTAGGTGACTGCTGAGAAACGGCTACTTTGGGTTGGGCAAACGAAGAATTCGACATAAAAGAGCGATCATCTGAATCATCATTCAAATTATTACTTTCGTTTAGATTAACACCATTTAGAATGGTCTTCCAAAATTCCGAATTACTACTTGAATTAGTAGTAATCACATTTGGTTGGTTGGCTTGAGTACTTGTAGTTGTTTGTCGAATCGCGTCTAACATTTTACTTATATCAATACTCGATTTGTTTTCTTCTTCATCTTTTTTTTCAGATTTGTCAAATTCTTCTTCTTCATCACTCTCATCATTTAACCATTGTTTTTTCACTTCATCTAATGATTTAA
The DNA here is from genome assembly GCA_023170135.1 of Acarapis woodi. Classification (NCBI taxonomy): domain Eukaryota; kingdom Metazoa; phylum Arthropoda; class Arachnida; order Trombidiformes; family Tarsonemidae; genus Acarapis; species Acarapis woodi. The sequence goes on from BLXL01010363.1 coordinate 5,082, forward strand.
GTTCTGTCTGTATGTTCGGCGTACTGTTTTCGTTCATCATAAATTCTTTTCTCAAATCATTATCTTTAGTAAACGGATTCGGTTCATTATTGCTTTCTTCATCATCTAGATTACCGTGTGTATCAAAATAGAAATTTGATTGCCTCTCATCAATATCATTGAAATTTGCATATTCGGCTTCATCATCATCGTATGGGTCACGAGGTGGTTTCTCTTTTAATACGAAAATGTCATCAATACAAAATAGATTGCGTTTTGTGCCTGTATAAGCAACCTCCAATTTTTTCATCTCTTGCTGCCAAACCCATGTTTGATATGAACTTTTCACATCTTCAGGCACATCACCTAGAATAGGTTGCTTTTTCGAATTATTTTTAGATAAACCATATGCAATATTAAGTTCTTCATTCAATTCAGCATTATCTAAGTAATTTACAAATATTTCTCTTAATTCTTCACTCATAGGTTCATGACTAAATCTACAATTCTCGCCAAACATACAATCTTGGCCGGTATGAAACAGTTTGCACGGAAATTCTTTATGAAGAAATGTACAATTATCACCTAAATTAATGAAAAAAAAAAAAAAATTGATTATTAATTAAAATCAATATAATTTTTAAAGATAAAAACATGAAATATTACCTTTACCACAGCTATCTTGCAAATAAAATTTACAAACTTCTCGCTTATAGTTGTAGGGTTGTTGATGAATGAAATCGCAATCATTGCCTTTTTGACAATGTCCTTCGAGGTAATATTTACACAATTGCTTTGGACCAACTTCATCTAGATCTTCTTTCTCTTCTTTAGCCTTTTTGCGCTTTTTTCCTTTTTTATTCGGTAAACCACTACCGTTTGAAGAGGAAGGTCCCAAACCAGGCGAATTGCGCGCTAAATCATTTAGAGAAGTGTATTGTTGTTGCATTGGATTAGGCATTAATGGTTGATTAAATGGTCCTGAAGCTCCAAACTGAGTTGGACCATTATTATTAAATGGACCTGGTCCATTTGGTGGAAAATTATTATTTGGCATCATCATATTCATTTGTTGAAATTGTTGTTGAGCACTTAGTCCGGGTTGGATGCCAGAAAACATATTATTGGGCGGAAAAAGCGTCGAATTATTGAATGCCGAATGGAACATTGCAGGTAAACTATCTTGACTAGACTGATTCATCATCTTTTCATTTTTCTTAAAAAATTTCATCATTTCTTTATGACCACTCTTATTGTTTTTAAATCGTTCAAAAAATTTATCATATTCTTGTTTATTTTGTTTATTTAATTTGTCATTATTATTGATGAAAAATTCCTGCATTTGTTTTAGCATTGTAAACATCATTTTCTGATCAATTTTGGATATATCTTCACTCTCAGAATTAGAGTCGTCAGTTGATGCATTCGAAATACGTTTATTTCGATTATTTGATTTATTGTTGTTGCGATTATTTGATTTCCTTCGTTTACCGTCCGAACTTAATTCATCTGAATCAACACTTCCGCTTCTTCGCCGTCTTTTACGAGCAGACTGTTGTTTATTGTGTGATGATGAAAATTTACTGGTCGATTTATCATCTTGTTGCTTAGATAAAGATTTAGATACAATTTTAGCTGATGTGTTCGGTGATGATTTTGTTGTTGATTGTTTAATCGATTCTTTGACTCTTGTTGGCTGAACTGGCTCATCATCATCAGTATCCAGTTCGCCATCTTCTAATTCATCGTCTATTTTTTTATCATCTTGCTTACTATCAAGCAATTCTTCTTTGAATGCTAAACCACCTGAATCGATCGACATTGTCTTCTAATATTTATGATTTTTGTGTTTACTTTTGGGAATTTTTTGTATAAAAAACTTATTTTGTTGATGCAAAATTTTAATCAAAGAAAAAACTGGCTAGACTGAACAAGATTGAATTTATCTCAAAATGCACTTAATCCACAGGCAAAACGATGATTTATTCAATTATCTTAAGTGACAAAAGAGAGAGAGAGAGAGATTAATTAGTTTTGTTGTTGTTTGAAAATGTGAAAAAAAAAAAAAAAAAAAAAATCTGTTCCGAGATGCAACTTAATTTTGTGAACCACACTTTAGATCCGATCTGAATCCAAAGCTTTGGACAAAAAGACTTGTTTACAAATTGTATCTCTTAACACCCGTACAGATAAGTTAACTCAAGCTTTACATACAATAAATATAGAAGTGCTTAGAAACAAAGGTAAACAAACTCACTAAATGACTCATCATTTTTTAAATATTTGACCGATTATTTTATCTAAAATTCTACGTTTTAATTAAAATTCTACGTTTTATTCAAAATTCTATGACTCATCTACACAAAAACGAACTCATTCATGAAAGTTAGATTACTAATGATTAGAAAGCAGATATTAATGATGCGTTCTAATTAAAACAGAACAAAATGCAATTTTAAAAAAGGAACAATAAAATTTCATTAGACAGTGATATACTCATTTGAGTCCACAAGTAGATATAGGTGATTTATTAATGATCAAATATATATTTGGAGAAAATGCACGATAAATGAAATTGTAAATCATTTGGAAATTTACCTGGATTGAGAGTTAAAAATACTGATGCAAGAGACTGATTTGTATCTGTTGGTTGGGCAATTTAGAGTCACTTTTGAAACACACAAAATTATGATCTTTTTTTTTTCTTTTCAGATAATAGGTTTTTTTTTTTTTTTTTAATCAAAATGCTGCTTATTGTTGGCTATCTATTACCTCTAATCATCTACCAAAAAAATAAACCAAGAATAAGAAAAATTCGAATTTTTAATCATAGAGCAACAAAGAGAAGTCAAATATTAACCTCTTTTACTCTTTGATCAACGAAATTCGAGTTCTAAGTTGTTGTCTAATTTCTCTGATCTCTTCTGGTATAAATAAATGGAAATAAATTCTTTTTTTTTACGTTTTTTGATTTGATTGAATTAGTTTATGATTTTTGATTTTCCTTCTCTCTAAAGCAATTATAGACAGAAAAAAACCCAGCAAATTTTATAATTTATACTTTTTTTTTCTGAACACGAAGTAGATTCCTTCTCGCAACAAAAAAGGCCTTTGAATGATACTAAAATTACTATTTCAGCTGTAGCTGCCTTTCGCGAGAAAAAATTTTTTCGTCTCAAAAATGGAGAGTAAAAAAAAAAAAAGGAAAATGGCTATACTACTCATATATAAAGTATATAGATCAATAAAATATATAGTAAATTGCCTGTTCTATTGTGTACGTATGTGAAGACTATTAATCTACACATAATGAAAAAAAAAAAAATATATATATATATAAAGAGAGATTGCGTGCAAAGAATAACTTTAAGTTGCTCAGGATTATCAATTAGTTTACTTGTAAGATAAAAACTAATAACCTATATATAGAGACCTGTACTTCATACATTATTAAATGAAAAAGGTTTCCGTACTGAAATAAATATATGAGTGCATTTATAGCTTTATAAATACATACATAAAATATATTATTTTTACATACATAAAAAATTCGCCTGCTTGTTAGCCGTTTATATAACGAGTATATATTCAATTTAATTGCATTCGTATAAAGAAATCTTAAGTTTACACCATCAAATAAATATTTTCACCCTTCAATTGTTGTGCAGATTTCGAATATTTTCTATTTAAATTTTTGATTAATAACATTAGAGAAACATTTTATCAGAATGTTTTTTTTTGAATAATGAGGATAATAAATAATAAGGCTTTATGAAATTTTTGTATATAAGTATTTCATTTTCTTGCAGAGAGCAACGAAAAAAGTAAATTTACACAATTTAGTTTAAAATTGCGATTTTCAAATAAATTTTCAGCCTATTATATTTAAAAATTTAATAGTGCCTAACCAATTTAAATTCTATATGTCAAATGATAAAAAAAAGTAGCCTAAAGTAATCCTATTTTAAGCTAGAAATTATTTCAAAATAAATGTTTTTCTTATATTTTTTAGAATGTATTTCTACAAACAGGAGAATGTTGAGGGAAACATTTTTCACATTTGCTCAAAGTTCTATTAGATTGTAAATAAAACATAGTGACTCAATAAATATTCTGTTTAATTTGCTTAAAGAAATTTTTTGATTCTAAATGAGTATTATTTTGATTTAAGAATTTTTTCAACAAAATTCTGATCTATTCTCAATTTGTATAAAAATGTTTTAAATAAATTCTTTTTCGAAAAATTCGAATAGTCGATTAACACCTTGAAATTAGTGATCAATTAAATAGAATTGATTTTCAATAGACTAAATTTTTCAAAGGAAATTTTTGTTGAAATGGAATCAAAGCACGAACTGACCGAAAAAAAAATCACACTAATCACTTGATAATTCATGAAAAGAGCTCAATTCAACGTTATAAATTTAAATGATCTATAAGGTGAACTAAAAGTTGACCTGGTTGAGAACGAAAATCTAAAGCTTTTAAGTAATAGCACTTTATCATTAAATGTTTCATTAAGCAATGTACATTTTTTATTGAAAATTCAAATATTCATTATTATAAATTTATCGGAAATTCTGAAAAACAAAAAAAAAAAAAAACTAAATATATATCATGGTATCAAAATGTATTTTGTTCATCAAATTGCATAGTACTTTTGAAAAAATTTTAAATATTACTTTTCATATATTTCATGATTCTACAACTACTGAGTCGAATATATTTGGAGTTATGAAGTAGTGTGGGTTTATTCAATTATATATATAATTAATTAAAAAGATACTTGGTCAAATGTTCTTGAAAAATTGGCTGGTATGTAAAGAAACGGAACTTGAATGAATTCAAACATTTGATCTACAAATAAAGGCATAGAAAAAAAAAAACATTGAATTGCATACGGATTGAGCAGTTGCTGTGGTTGTTTAGTTTAGAGCGCAATGAGATAGGCTGTTCTGATTAGATTGTGGTATTTAAAGAGAGGAAACCGCTCGTTTGTTCGCTCTATAAAACCAGATTTTTTTCTCGAATGATTCAAGCTGGATATTAATGAATTTGTTGTTTCAGTATATTTTTCGTTTTTTTTTTTAAACTGGTTATTTAGAAGAAAAAAAAAAACAAATACAATAATATGATTTGATACTTTGGGTTACTTAAGAATCGGCTGGACTCTAAATCCACGTTGAACGTAAGAGAATGAGAGACAAGATGGCCTATTAATGTGAATTCAATTTTTTTTTTAGAAAATTCGATTCAAATATAAATTTGCAAAAAAATGTTCAATTCTACATCTTCTCTATCATTGCTCTACGAACAAAAAAAAACTGATTCGAAAATGTATACACTTATGTAGCACAAGTGACGAATTTCATTCTATATAGATATATTTTTTAAAAATGCAGTTAAGTGGGTTGTCTTGATGAAATGTATTTTTTGATCTTGTTCATATTTATATATATGTGTAATACAACAAAATGGCAGAAAAAAGAATCATAACTATAGAACGAACTGAAGAATTTTAGGCGATACTATATGATGAATGAGATTGAAAAACAAGTATTTCTATACAATGAGTTCTAAACATAAAATTGTTATATTTATATATTTATATTTCATATTAGAATCAATATATATATAAATATGAATTTATATATTCTTATTCATAATAAATTTATGCTCATAAGCTTTTAAAAACTTAACAGCTGACAGATTCCAGGTAATATACATTCACTATCTCTCTTTGAAATTGATTTAGGGCACTGCAAGTTCAAATAGATAAAAACAATAAAAAAGATTAAAAAAAAACGTAAATCAATGAATGATTTTTTTAATAAAATATTCATAAAGTCAAGTCATGAAAAAAAATATACTAGTTAAAAATCTCAAAACTAAAATATATTGCATAATAAAGACCATCAAACCTTTTTTAATTAGTTCTCAAACTTATATTAAATTATTCGAAAGAGAGGCTCTCCCAATTTCGAAAATATAAAATAAGTGAAATTTATTTTGAGCTACGTCATTTCGATTACAAAAAAAAAAAAAAAGAAAAAATTATTACATAAAAACAGATTCAAACTAAAAAAACTAATTAGCCTTCTTAACGAGACCATATGTCTGCAATTTATCGATGATATTGGCGCAAAGTTCTTTGACATTTTCTGGCACATTATTTACTTCCGGCCTACATAGAGCGAATATGACGTCGAGCACTTGTGTGTTGACAATTTTTTCAGCAATTTCTTTATTAGCATGTATTAAATTATAAACAAGAAACACTCCTCGATGTTGAAATTCAATATTTTCATTTGAACAAAGCATAATTAGCACTTCAGTCCATACCTTTGAATCAAATAATTTTTCACAACATTTTCCACTGACATTGGTAATCATTGCTAGACCACCTGCGGCTGCCAATGCAGTTTGTTTATCATCACATTGACATAAGGCCACAAAATACTTAACTCGATCATTTTGCGCCTCAAATTTCTTGACAACATCTTTGTGTCTTATCAAATTTGATAAACATTCAACAGATGCACGTCGCAACATTTCATGATCTTCATAAATATAATGTTCTATGCGCGAAAATCCATCATCTTTTAATATAAGACTTTGAATAGAACTGTCTATTTGAGCAAGATTTGTTAATGCCATTAGTGCTTCGAAATTCTGAAGTGCACTGCAATTTATATCAAGAAGATTGAGAAGTGGACGCACTATTTCAGCTGATCTTTGACCTATAATTGAAATTCGAGATAAAATAATTGGTAATAACAAAAAAAAAAAAAAAAAGAAAAAATAAAATTGATAATTTACCTGGAAACGAATCAGCTGGATTAATTGTGATCGCAATACGAGCTATCGCTTGTCTGGCATGTTCTTCACCTTTTTTAGTATTGTTTTGAGAAGCTAATTGTATTAGAATACGCGCACCTCCATCTTGAACGATTTTACCTCTCAGATGTTGAAATTCACATAATGCATTCATCACTCTGCTAATCATTTCCCGACTACTTTTACTTTCAGTTTTGACCAATGCTACGAGTGCTGTAATAATATTCATTTTGACGAGTATTTCACAACGCTTTCTTATGAATTCTGGTTTATCTTTTTCATGTTCTTCCGGTATATGTTGTTTTGCGAATTTAGCTAATTCAAGCATTTCTGGCAAAATCTCTTGTTTATCATAACTATTAGTTAAATTTACAAATGTTGTGACTGTTCCATAAATTACATTCATATCACCTGTCTTTGCGAGTTCGATCATTGATCTTATAATTCGTGAATCTTGACATACTTCTTCTTTGACATTACCATCTAAAGTCAAAAATGCAATACCTTCTGCTGACCAGCGTTTCAAATCATAGTTGACATCTGTGTATAAATCAGTTTTTTCTTGGGTTAAAAATTTTTTACAGGCAACTAATAATTTCTTGACTACATCATCATCAAATGGCTTAATAGATGCATCGGTGCCACCTGATGAACTTAATTTACACAGACCAACAAGGGCACGAACTTTAATTTCGTCTTTATCTGACATATATAATTTTTTTAGTATATCTTTTCCCATCGACAATATACTTGTACACTTGTCTTTTTTTGTGGTTGCTGCGATTAAAGCATCAGCTGCGATTTTTTGTTGTAATTCTTCATCACTTGACGCCATAGCCAACATCATCTCAACGATACCTTGTTTACTTAAGCACTGATTTCCAACTTCAATAGGTCCGTTCAACAAACAAGTAATAACTAATATTGCACGCATTTTATTCTCAATATTGGGACCAACGAGTAATGATTTAATATACATTTCGATAATATTAATGTATTCTTCTTTTGCCTTATCGTAGTAACAGCAAATGAAAACTCTCTTTAGTATCAACGATACATGTACTTTTGTATTTCGACTTATACGCATACTGCTTTCATATTTAGGATCTTCAATCTCAGCTGCAATATCTAGTATATTAGTGAGCAGGTCTTCTTTTACCACCTTTTCACCCCAATTCAGCGCATCCAAATCTACATTCTTTGCACATAATTGTAAAATAGAATCTCTGGCCTGTGGACTTATTGCACGTGCATCAACACGATCGAACAGACCTACCATTATATTGTTAATTTCAGCTTCATTTTTCTTAATCAAATCTTTATCAATTGTGAATTCATGTTTCTTGTATGAACCAGATAAATTATTTATTAATCGCTGAATGAAATATTGAAGTGTAGAAATTGATTCTTCATTTTCATAATAACTGAACAAATTGAGGAAAAATTCAAATTTAAATCTTTTCAATATATCAATGGTAAGGTTTTGTTGTTTAGACACTTCGCTTAATAAACGAAGAAGTAGTAGATTTACCTAGAAGAGATTTAATTAGTAATTGAATGTTTAATTTTACACAATTACTATTTTACCTGATCAGGTTTGTGTGTTTCCAATTTTTGTTTGATTACATTAAATCCGTCTAGTTTTTCAAATGAATCGCAAAATGATTTTTCATTCGACAATGAAATCAGTCCTTTACATGCTTGGATCTGATTGTCTATTAATTCCTTCGCATCCTCACATAATAATTTCAATGCCTTTGCAATTTTATTTGACACCGAATCAAGTTCATTTTTCAAATTTTCCACTTTAATTTTCAAACTAAGTAATTGCTTTTCGATATTTTTATCTTTTTTATCGAGACTATGTGCTTTGAAAATATCTTTAAATGCATCATTTATATTGCCTAATTGCTCATTAATTTTACTTCGTCTAAATAGTGTTTTTACATCACCAGGTGATAATTCGAGCGCTAAATTACAATAGTTCAAAGCTTCATCATATTCTTCTAATCGCATGTGTGTAGCAGCCATATTCTTGTACACAATCACCTTTTCATCATCATTTGTTACAACTCTTAGAGCATCGACATACCATTTCAATGCATTCTCATAGTCTTCGCTGTTGAAATATTCATTTGCTTGTGTCTTGAACTCATTGAATTTATTCATTTTCGTTAAGTTAAATGAAATCTAATTACCTTTTCTTTCTAAATAATTATTTGAAGATAATCTTTTATTTAGAAAAACTTAATACAAATGGACAGTGGATCTAATTTAAGACACACACGGGTACACGCACATTTGAAAAGCAACTACAAACAGACTTAAGCTTTCTCTTTTTTGATAAGAAGCCAAAAAAAAAGTTTATTCGCATTTAAAGTTATTGGATCTAATATAGTGGCTAAGAAGATCAGGATGAAGACAGATCTAATTAGCAATGATTGAAAAAAATTACCGATTTATGATTTTCATCCTTTATTGATCTATTATTATTAGCTTAATAAATATTAGAATTAAATTTCGAATAGTATTATTAATATTAATTTAAAAATAATCGCGTCTCTGATGATAAGCATACAAATTAACGCGGCTATGAACAAGAATAAGGGGATGGTTTGGTAATTAAAAAGCTGATTTATTTAAAAAACTAAACATACTTTAAAAAAAAAACATCAACAATTATTTTTAACAAGTACGAATAGATTTTTTTGAGGTTTTAAATAAGAATTGAGTTTTTATTGTTTAAAATTTTAGTCGATTACAAATATGCGATTCGATAAAAATCTATTTATAAATAAACAGTTTATTATTCAAGGTATCTGTAGACAATTGAATTCAAAAAAATGTATAGTATCAAAGGTTGAAAGTTCAAATTACTTGGCAAAGTATATGACAAAACTTGTGTTTAGTGATGGTTCAACATTAAATTTTAGATATGATGAGCCAAGACAATTGATTAAACTACCATTAACGTTGGATGAATGTAATGAAATTGAAAAGAAAAAGTGGTTAGCTCGCAGAAGATTAAAAGAAATATCTCTTAAAAAAGAAGATAAATCAGATGTCCAATTCGATAAGAACAAATATCTTAATATTTTACGTAAAAAATAATAAAAATTCGCATGAGCTATCAAATTTAGTAATGTGAAATTATGAAGATGATTTTTGAAAATGATGAAATATAAATGAATAGTAACTTTATTAATCAAAAAATATTTTAATTCATCTGGATTGTATAATTTTAAATTTTCAAAAAAAATCATACGCTAATCTTGTTACTTCATTTTAATTAGCTAATATCAATAGCAAATTAATTAATAATTAATAAAAATTTTTTTAATAATAATTCAAAGATTAAAAAGAACTTAATTATCTTATTTTTAAAAAGAAATAAGCAATCGATATTTTAATAAAATAATCTGATTTGATATATATCAAACATTTTAATGTAATTTAAACAAAATTTTTTGAAAAGTTTTCATCAAATGAATTGTGTGAAGATGAATGTTGAATGAAAAAATAATTTGTAAAAATAAAAAAAAAAAAGAGGAAACAAATAATTTATAAAATTATTTTATTTTTATTTATCTAAAATTAAAAATATTGAATTGGTTGTGTGATTGAAACTCAAATCTAATTTTTCAAAATTTAAATCAAGGTAGATTATAGCTAAATATATTTGCATAAGTAGCAAAAGGTAAGAAAAATATTTTAAATACTATTTTCTACTGTCATTTAAAGTTAAAAAATTCGAATAAATTTATTTTATTAAAATCTACTTTGTCCATGAAACTTTGGCACATTCATAATGTTCACTTAAACTGTTAAGATGAGCATTGAATTCTTCAACTCTTTGTTTGTGAGTTTTAGATGCTTTTTTTAATACTCGTTCAGCTTGCTAGATTTAAAAAAGAAAAGAAAATAATTAAAATGCTTTGCAAAGATCTCGATTAGAGATTCAAAGGTTGAATTAAATAATGGAAATTATTTGAAAAAAAACGATAATACAACATAAATTTTAACAATTATTGTCTAAATTATTACATACCATTTTTTCTTGTCTATTGCGATATGCTAATTCAGCCTTTGTTAAATTAGGTTGTATGATTTCCTTACTTGCCACTTTTTCGATTATTTCTTTTCCTATCTCATTTGTCTCACTCAATTTAATCAGTTCTTCAGCTAATTTAGAATCCTTTATTAAATTAATTTTCTTATCATCTAATCGCTTTTTTTCATCTTTGGATTTTTTCTTTCTTTTTTCAATGTTAAAAATTAGTTAAACCAAAATAAAAGAAATTAATGTCATTATAATATTAATTAAGGCTTTGCAATAAAAATTAAAAAGCACAAATTCTGTCTGAAAAAATATTACTGACTTAAAAATTCTTGAGGATAATTAACTAGGTAGGTTATTACATCAATCAAGTAAAAAAAACTTAAAAAATTTAAAATTGATTATTTGGACTAAAATACTTACTTTTTTTGAACTGTTAATTTATCACTTTTTAAGGGTAATTTGCCTTTACTAATTTGAGCATATGGATCAGACATTCTTTTCAAAGTAAATTTCTTACTATGTGACACTTTTTTAAAATCTAAATAAATCGAGTTGATAATTTTAAAGCAACTCGAAATTTTAATTTATCTTGTTTGTTTATTTTTTTGAAAAAGAAAAGTAATTCAGACGAAACGGCTAACTAATAAGCCGAAAAATAAAACTTTTTTCATAATATGCCGAGAAAAAAGTTGAAAATTTAATTGCTTGGGCTTAAAAGTATTCAATTAGTTGAGTATGCTGAAAAAATTTAAACGATTAAAAATTTTAGAGTAATGTGGTTGATTCAATATTAGTTTGCTAAATTAAATGAAAAAATTAATTTTATGGTTTTCTGATTTATCTCAATTTTTGACAAAATAGCGAACTCTGCTATGATTGAAATAAAAATGTTTCGAAAAAGTGTTTGTTCCAGTGATTCTCTAGCCCACTTATGTCGATATAAGAAGTTTCGATGACATTTTTATATTTTTCTTTGATGAAATTAATCAAATCTATTTGAATTTTCTTTAGCATTCTTCATTTTTTTTTTTTTTAGAAAATAATAAACTTGATAATTTCTGAAAAATCGGCATATGTTTTTTTTTGTATTTTGTTTACCATTTGATATTAACTAAATTAAATGCTTCCAAATTTTCTCATATATTGTTTGTGAATAGTCAAATTTCAGAAAATTTTCCTTTTTTTTTGTAAAATCAAACAAAATAATAAAATTTTCTATTATGCAGGTTATTTTATTTTTTATGCATGGCAGTGTCCTTTAATTTACGATGAATCTTTGATTGACATGCACAAAATTTTTTCTACTGCATAGATTACAAATTTAGAACAAAAATAGTTGATAACCACTCGGAAACCAAAGGAAAATTCATTGAAAAATTCTTTTTCAATTATTATAATTTAACATTAAAATAAATATTGATATCATTTTCGATTCAAATTTCATTATTTTAGTTTTGAAGGCTTAATACATTACAGTTATCTTGTCGCAAATAGATCACAATTCGCGGCAACATTGTATTCGAAAAAACAAAAAATTAATACATTTG
>BLXL01010364.1:0-18753 GCA_023170135.1 Acarapis woodi
TAATACTTAGAAATAAAGCTATATAAAATATTTGAAGTTATTATTTATTGAGAATTTTTCGATAAAAAAATTTATGAATCAACAATTTCAAATAAAACCAGAGATTTTTAGAATTTGCTGTAAAAATATTTTCGAAATATTGAAATAATAAGTAGATTTATATTAATTTGTAATTTTATATTCTTTCTTGCTGACTGTGTCCCTATTAAATCGTGCAATTAAATAAAATATTGTTATTTCACAATAAACCTCAGTTATAAAAATTAATTTGGATTCAATAATTAAAATAAAAATGTTTTTATTATTTTGATCTTTTGCTAATAGTGTTGCGTTTGAAAATATTTTTTTATAAATTGGGATATAGTTATCTACATAGTGTATCTGTTTCAAATAAGGTTTTTTTACTGTTTTATTTTGTATGAAACAAAATAATAAAATAATAATTAAGGTCATCAATAATTCTCATTTACCTCTTGGTAGACTCTCTAATTCAAGAAAAACAGTGATCCATTAAAACAAAATTCATTATTTTTAAAAAAGGCAGCTTTGTTTTTTGCGTTAGAGAAAAATTAAAATTTTAATTAAAGAATATCAATTTTTATACATATTTTTTGTTGTGAAATAACAATATTTTATTTAATTGCACGATTTAATAGGGACACAGTCAGCAAGAAAGAATATAAAATTACAAATTAATATAAATCTACTTATTATTTCAATATTTCGAAAATATTTTTACAGCAAATTCTAAAAATCTCTGGTTTTATTTGAAATTGTTGATTCATAAATTTTTTTATCGAAAAATTCTCAATAAATAATAACTTCAAATATTTTATATAGCTTTATTTCTAAGTATTAATTGCCTTGTTAATGACATTGAAATTTTAAAAATATTGTCATTACTAAAGAGATCATGAAAAAATACCATATATATTCGAGATTATTATTTTTAATTACCTTTAAATAGTGTTTTTTTAAATTAATATTTTTGATATTCGTTAGTGAAAATTCACCAAAAATTTATTTAAATTTTCTCCATAAAATTTTTTGAACAACCATTTTCTAATTTTTTATAAAAGATCTTTCAGTCAATAATGAATTGTTGAAAAGTCATCGAATATATTTGAAAAAAAACTCTTTTGCACTTGAAATATTTTGAATTAATTAAGTTTTGATCTGTCGATTCTCATCTTTGATTTGTCTGAAAAGCCATAAAAATCAACTTTCATTTTCTCTTTAAAGAAAATCTACAAAATGGCCAAGGAGCTTATCGATCTAAATCAATATATAAAAAAACCACTTCTGACATGGGTACGTATCAGATTTTTTTTCTAAATATTATGAAATACATTTTATTAATCAGATGATTAATTTTTAGAAAAAAGTCCTCTTATCAAAGCTTGAAATTTCTTATTTCGTATTTTTCTAAATGTCAGTCAAATAATATATAAATACAAACGATATCGTAAAAAAGATTTTTTTTTAATGGCCTTTTGTCATCCACTAATGTCCTAGTTAAAATTTTTAAAAATTCTAAGTGAAAATTTTTATGATTATTTTAAAATATGATATCAAGTAGCTGAAATGTAGAATACTTTTCGATTGTATGCTCAAATCTTCAATGAACTAAATTTGAACCATCATTTTGAATTATTTTTTATGATATTAGAAATAATTTTTAGTTTTTAGTCACACTAAATTTAGAACTTTTAAAATTTAGCTTGATTTTTGGCAATATATTTAATAGCGTGATGTAATTCATTCTTATTTATCTTGATGCAAACAATCTGAAAATTAAACACTTCTGTTCATAAATTGTTTTGATATCTTAAAAATCAGTTTAGAATTGTTAGTTTAAATTGAGTGATTTTCATTTTATTCTTTTAAAAATTTTAAAAAGGTATTTCCAAAAGAAAAAGTCATCAATAAATTTAATCGCAGCTATGATTCATAATTTAAACATTTGCTAGAGCAAATTGATTCAATTAAATATATTAGAATTTAGTAAAGTTTATTAAGTAATAAAATTTTTAAACCATTGAAAAAAAAAACAATTTGTTGCTTATTTTGAATGATGCTTGATCATTTTGCTCACTAAACATTTTTCTCTTGCGATAGTCATTAAAATAAAGAAATTTTTAATTTTTAAAATTTTTAACACTTACCATAGTTAATTTATTAATTAAACTTGAGTTTTAGTAATTCAAAAAATATACCATTTTCTTTTGAATATTTAAAAATAAAAAAGCAAAAATTATTTTGCGACAACAAAATATTCTAAATTTTTGAAAGGTTAAATTAAATCTTAATAATTCAATAATAAATATCAAGTTAATATAGTTATATGATAGCACAAATCCACTAAAAATTTATTTATTATTAATGCAAGTGTTTTAAATTTAATTGAAATCATGCATGAAAAAATTGATCTTATTAAACGAATATTATATATTAATATTTTCGTAATTTTGACTTTAGTCAAACTCTTTAACTCATTTTTAATTATGTAATTTTTATTTAATGTATTATAAATTATTGTTACTTGTATTTTTATACTTATCGTTTAAAAAAAACCAATTTAGTCAAATTCAATCTAAGTCAAAATAAGTTCGATTTGTGGAATTTTTTTTTTAAATTTTTGTTTTACTTAAAATATCTGTCTAAAAATATCACTCTTGACGTTATCAAACACCACTCATCATAATCGGAATTTTCTAATTAGATCACTTGATTCAAAATTCTTTTGTTTCTCAGGAATTTTATCAGAAATCAGATTAATTAAATTTTCGATTCAAAATTGAAAACTCTTATACTTCAAACCTGATCCAAGGAAAATTATAATAATCTTAATAATTTATTTTTAATTTTAATACTAATAATAAGTAAAATTAGTAAAAATGTTTCTATGATCACATTTTCGAATTTCTGTTCGACAATATTCTTAATATTCTATAAATTTTAATAAAAATTTGGATAAAACTATAGAAAAAAATGAATCTCAAACTTAGATTGATCTCCAAAAACCGAATTTTTTTCATAAAATCTGATAAAATAAGATTAAAAATTTTTTCTCGATGATAATATTTCGCAAAAAATATTTATGAATGAAATTTCAAATCATAATAAAATAAAATAAAAATTATAAAGAATTTGCTATCAAAAATTATTTGTCAAAAATTATTTTTTTTCAAATATAATCAATCTAATATATGAGGCAAAAATTGAAATCAAAAATAAATCCAATAACAGTCAAAATTGAATAAAATACCTACACAAAATAAGAATCAAGATAATTTATTTATGTTTTAATTAAAATCGTAAATCGAAAAGTATTATTTATCATAATACTACTATGCATCGAAAGTGTAAATATATTTTTATGAAATTAAATTTTTATTCAATTAATAAAAGATAAATAAACATTTGAAAAAATAAATCAAAAAAAACTAATTTGAAATTCGAAGCAATAATGAAATGTGTTTTGTTTGCCGATTCCTGCTTTCTTTAAAGCTTTATTTATTTTGTCAAATCTGAAATGTTGGATAAGATTTTCGGAAATCATTCTACTTACAAAATTTACTGTTAATTAAACAAATTATTTTCAAATAAGAGCTCCCAATAAAAAAATCATTTTAATAAATTAAAACTTGTGAAAAATTCTTATGTGGAAAGTTAGCAATAATTGGGGTAAAGGTGATGCGGGCAAAATTAAAGGTGTCTGACTTTTTGAAAATTAACTTCTTAAAAGATTTTATTAAAAATCATTTGAAACGATGAATTTTTTATTTTTTTAAAGAATAATTTGAATGATGTTTTGATATTTTATAGCTCCAAGATTTTTAGAAAATTATAATTCAGAACTTTGTAATTAAAAAATGGTAAATATTTTTAAAAATTTAAGGGTATCTTCTGAAATAAATTAGTTATGACATTCAAGCAGAAGCTTAAAGCTATTTAATTAGTATAGAATTTTGTATTGAATTTAGTTACTCACTAAATTTAATACAACAGGATTTGTTAAATAATGAATAATTAATATGTTTCCTTTTGGAATGTTCTTCATTAAAAAACTGATATAATTTTGATAATTTGTCCTAAAAATAATATTCGTGTTGTAACTTGCCAAACGGAAATTTCATTAAAATAAAAATTTCTATTTGTAAATTAAAAATCAAACAGTCAATTTTTTTTAAATTATTTTTCGGAACTAATATTAATTATGATTTCGAAATTTCCAGAGTACATTTTCATTTAGGAATCAGATAAGTTTATCTTCTAATTTATATTATTATAATATATTTATTGAAAATTAGATTCAATATATATAGATAAATAGATCTATATGAAAAATTACTATAATATTCAGGCATTTTTTCAATTTCCCCATTAATATTTTCTTAAATTTTAATCTATAGAACGATTATTAAAAAAAGGAAATTTTATTTCTTATCATTCAGAACAAAGTATTGACTGTATATATGAAAAATTTAAACTTGATTATTTTACTTTTTTTATTTGTTTAAAATGAATCTCATTATGATTGATCATCTCTGATCATAGTTGCTAGGTATGAATTCAGAATTAATGAAAGAATTTCTAAATGTATTGCACATGTATAGTATGAGTATGAATTCAAAAAATTATTAAATCTTTTTATTTTGTCTTGTTGATTCTGTTAAAGTAAAAATTTAAAATTTTCATATTAATTCTATTTGCGATTAATTCACCTGTCTTATTAGCCTCAAAAAAAAAAATACAGAAAAAAAATTTATTCATTTTAAATTGATCCAGCTGTAAATTTGAAAATAATTTTTTCACTTTAGTAAAATGTATTTTTATCAGCACCTACCTTTTTTAAAATCTCTTTATTCTAATTATAGAAAAATAGGTTTTTGTATAAGCAAATATAATTTTCGGCTACTTCATAAGGTGACTGAGTAAACTAAAATAAAAGATAGCTCTCAAATCCGAATTAAAAATTTAAAGTATAAATTATTTACTCGAAAAAATCTAATATTATTAATCACAACATACCCAGTAAAATAATTTAAATGAAAATGAATCAAAAAATTCAAAAAATTTTCTGACTGAAAAATTTGCCTTGAATTATTAATTATTAAAAATGTCTTTAGTGATCGTTGAAAATTCGCGAACTTTAATTTATTATATTTTTGGCATTTTAATCGATGATGACATTAAATTTGAACTATTAGTTGATAATTAGTGTGAAGATATTTAGAATAACATACGAGAATGAAAAATAGGTTATAAAAATTTTTATTATTTGAAAACGGAAAATTTAATTTTATTACTTTAAAATTTAAAAATAAATTATGTCTAAGCAAAAAGCTTGAAAATTTAAAATATTTATTAAACCAAATATTTGATTATTAAATTAAAGTCCTAATGTATTGTAATCTTACTAGAATGGAAATTAGCAAATTAAATTATCTTCAATAATAATTATTCGAACAAAAAAAGAAACTTTATCTAGAAACAAATTGTCTATTATAACATTTCAAAGTTGAAGAATTTTAACAAAATCCTGAATAATTTATCGAAGGCATCAAAGTCTTGTTTCAAAATTTTTAATTAAGTTTTATATTCGGAGATTGAGTATTTTTCGATTGAATTATAAATTTTATTAAAAATGATGCAATTTTCTCAAAAAAAAAATAGTTTGTCAATTTTTTGAGATTTTGATACTTTGTATTTTTTTTGACAGATATCTAAAGTTTAAGACGATCATAATCTAAGCTGTATTAAATAGGGTAATATTTCTTTCTTTTTTTTGTTGTGTATTGATTAATATGTAGTTAATTAAATATAAATATATTATGCGAAAATTGAGAAGAAAATTAAGAATAATTTCTTGACTTAAAAATGTTAACTTTTTTTTAATTTGAATTTCAAATTCAAATTTCTGATGTAAATTTTTTCGATGTAAAAATAAATTGAAGCTGAATCAAACTTCAAATCTCGAATAACAGAAGCTATTCAAAAAAGATTTTAAAAATCATTTCATTTTGAAAATTAAAAATATTAATTTTAATAGTGAGATCTTTATGATGATTTAAATAAATTTAAACTTCTAAAAAAAAAATAAAAATTGTCGTTGCAAAAATAATCAGCTGGGTATATACTTTTCAATTTAAGACGAGCCATTGATTTGAAATATTTCCTTAAATTTTACTTTATTAATTTCAAACCTTACATTTTATCGAGAAAGCAAAACCTACTCAAAAAATTCTATTAAATCCTTATGATTCTTAGCGTGAATCAAGAACAATTCAAATCACATTTAGTTATTTTAGTATTCAGAATAATTTGATATATTCAAACATATGCGTAATGAAAATTTGTTAGAAAAGAAGATATAAGTAATATATTAAAACATAATAAATAGAAAATATTCTCCAAAGTATCGAAAAAGATCTTTATGGCATTCCTAAATAAATTTTATTTCAAATTGAAATTGATCAGTTTTGCAAATCAAAGATGGTTGTGTTCAAAAATAATAGTTAATCCATTTTATCAGAGTTAAAGCTTTAAATTTTAAGACTATTATGAAAAATATTACATTTTAAAAAAATTTGAAGTGTCGTAGTCAGATTTTCTATATCATTTTTCGGTCATTGAATTCGATATTGTTGAAACATTTTATGGTAGATTTCAATTTTTGTTAATAACTATTAAATTTCTAAAATACGACATATCTTCTGAAAAAGCTTTTTTAAGTTTTTGATGCTAAGTGGTCTAACATATCATTTTGATGATTGAATAAATAAAGCTCGGAATCTTGACTTTTATACTGAAAATCAATTTCAGCTTGATGACTTTGAAAGACTATTCAAAATAGTTGGAATAAATTTTTAACTATTAAGTCACATTGAAAATTCATTTGATCAAATAAATCCATTAAAATTTTATATTTTATGGAATGGATTATGCAATAAATTTTCAAATTTCGCACTCTAAATAACCTGTTGATCTAATTATACCATACAAGAATCAATATAAATTTTCGAATTTATCTGATCACGAATACGTAACTAACATATTTTTTTAGAAATGTCAGGTCTGATTCAAATATGAAGTTTTACAAAACATTTCAAGTCAACCTTCATCGAAAATACAGTGAATATCGTGGCTAAGAGCAGAATAATTTTTATTGTTTTCCTTCTACGACAATTAAAGTGTAGTATAGAACATATTAAAATTACTAAATTTTATGTCCTTGTATACACATGAATGCGAATTAACGATATGCGGAGTGAGGACTGAATTTTCCTAGAAGATAAATTTATTATTTAATCTGGACTGAAAAAAGAATTTTTAACTCCTAATAGATTACCAATTGTGCAAATCGAAAAAAAATCCGTTTTCAAGAGAATATCTTCTTAAAGAATACAAAAAAAAACCTTGAAACAAGAAAAAATTAATTCTAAATTTTTTACAGCCTAAGTTAAACTTTGAAAAAATTAATCTGATATATTTGACGAAACAAAATAATCTAGACTTTGAGATTAATTTGCTATTGTTTGAGAATTGAATAAGAGTAAAAACAATTATATTTTCTTAAAAAATTACTTTATCTGAATATTATTGAATATTATCTCTTTATTCTAAGTACTTAATTTTGTTCTTTTAAAAATTATCTATAAAATTTATAATTTTATTTAATTTTAATAAAATTTAATGACTAAAATTATATTTATTTTTTTAATTATATAATTGCTTGATTTCTTATGATACATATATAATTTTGCTTTTAATTTTATAAATATTGATTTATATTTATTTCAAAATATTCAGGGTCAATCAAAAAATATTTTTTTTGCTAAAAAATTGATTATTCCGAAATTAATTATCACCTGTCTTTAATCTATCACTTGAAAATTTTAGATTTAAATTCTTAATTATTAAGACTTGACCAAATTTTTGCACTTAGCAAATTTCCAAAATTATTTTATTACTTATAATTACCGTCTAGTAAATTTGTAATAAAAAAAAAAAATTTAATTATTTTCCTAATATATTTTTTTTAATATTATTATCTCAAATCGTTGAATCATATGATATAAAAGCTTTCTAAGTAATTATTGTAACAATTTTTTGATTCAAGGTGCTTATGCTGTTTTATACGAATTTTTTACTATTTGCAATACAAATTCGATCTAATTTTAATAACTTTTACATTTTCTTTGCAAATCATTTTTTCTAATAAAATTAATCAGATATCGTTGCCCAAACATGATTGAAAAAAATACTTTAAATAGTCAAATTAAAATTATTAAGAATTTAATAATGAAATCATTTTGGTGGAACTTTTTCAGTTACAAATCTAATGTATTTTACTAGATTGTGTTGTTAGAATTTTTTAAAAAATGGCTCAAATTTGATAGTTGATTACACTTGTAATTAAAATTATATTTTCATAAAAATTATGACTTGTTTTTTAATTAATTGAAATAAATTTTTTTATATATTCTTTCATTTGAAAGTCGAACTGGATTCACCTAATTGTAAAGTTATGGGTGTTGAATGTATATTTAAAAAAACTTTTTTTCAAAATTTTAAAATTATCCGCCTTAATAAATTTTGTTACATAAGATTATTTTTGAGTGAATTAAAAAAACAAAAAAATTTTCATCCCAAATTAAATTATGTGATTGACCCAACAATAAATTTTTTTTTCAAATTTTATTAAATTACTGATAAAAATAAATTTGTCAAAAAATACATTCCGCAGGTGATTAATTGGAAATCGAGTGATTAGGTGCGATACGCAAAAGTAATTTTTTCTTTCATTTCTATAAATTAAGTTTGTTTGGGTAAAAATGACAGTTTTGAAAAATTAGGATTCAGATGTATTTATAAAATTATAACATTGAAAATGTGTCTAAATAAAAAATTTTTAAGCTCAAATTCAAATGATAAAACTTGTAATGGTTTGAATTCTTCAATTTGACATAATAATAGTATTATTTATTTTATGGAAATGAAATCATTTTTTCTATAGGTTGTTCTATATTTCAATTTAAATTTTAAATGTAATTATTCAATCACATTAGAGGTGCATTCATTAATTAAAAATTTTTATTATTTCAATCCTGAGATCCATCTTTCATAAATCTATCTTCAAAACATAATCTAATTAATGGTATACTTCAACATTCATTTTATGTCCTAAAATCGAATAAATTACTATTTTAATTAATATTTTTTTTTGTTTCCAATTTACAGCTTAAAATTTTTTCTCAAGAAGAATGTGAAAATAATGAATTGCCTGATCTTCACGATGGCGTATTTCTTTGTAAAGTTTGGCTTATTATGTAAGTAAAAAGTTATTTTACAATTTAAAATTAAATATGCTTGTGTTTTATTATGTGCATTTATTAAATACAATACAATCTTTCTGAAGTAAAGGCTTATGTGATTTAAATTTACTAAACATTAAACTCGTTTGTCGAGCATCTAAATTATGAAGCCTTAGATTTATGGCTTCGAATCGTTTTTGCATTTCAATTAATTTATTTGTTTCAAAAAAATGTGCATTGATTTGCATGACAGATAATTTGAATACGAATCGTTTGATTCATTAGCCTGTTAAAACGATTAATTGCTTATAAATATTCAATTGCGAAAATTTAAAAGTTTTAATATAATCAGTTTTATGTAAAAATTTTGAGATATGAATTTAATTCAAAGTAAATTTTTGAGATTCAATTTATAAATTTTATAAGTTTTTTTATTTTAAAGCTGAATACAATTTAACTTTCTATAGAAACAAAGAATTGATTTTCAACCGAAGACTAGAATTCATATAACCTAGAAATTTTTTAAATATAACTATTAAATTAGAATTGAAAGAAGTTTATGCCGATTCGATAGAAAATTTTTGAAAATTCTTAGTTTAAAATCCTTAGTAATAAATGCTAATGACAATTAAAATCAAAATATTCAAAAATATAAATTTTAGAATAATAGATTTAAAATTTTTAGCTTTTATATTTTAAAAAAGAATTCAATTTTTTTTTAAATTTTGATCTCTAGATTTCTAGATTAGGTCTAGCAAAATATGAAAATTAATATGTTAAATTTTTAATCTAAATTAATGATTCAAAAATTCTTAGAATAAAAAAAGCACAATTTTTGTTACCTCTTAATTAATTTATATTTTTGTTTTCAAGCTAAATATTTTTGATATATATATTAGAAATTATAACGATAATGCAAACCAATAACATCTGTTACATCTATTTTGATTTTGTGAGCGTCTTTGAAGACTTTTGAAAAATTATGCAATCATGTTTCTTAAAAAAAAAATTTTTTCATTTAACTTTCATATTCTATAATCACACACTTGAATTAATATAATGTAGTAAATATAAATGTTTTTGTAAAATATAAGAAATTTTGTTTAGCGAAAAATACATCATATTATTACGGTTTGATCGTGAAAGAATAGTAACTTTAATTTTAGACTATAAATTTTGGTGTCTTATCAGATAAGTTCTCGGAATCTAACATTATAATTTATTATAAATTATGAACACAGATGACTTAAATTTACTAAGAATAAATCGAAATTCGTCTAATGTGTTTTTAATTTCATTGGGTTCTGTGGCATCAATCCAAATTCTAATGAATATATGATTTCGAATATAAATAGTTCTAAAGTTTAACGAATATACCTTTAGAATTTTTTGAATGAAAATCTAATAAATATTGAGTTATCAGTCATTTCGGACTGTAAAGCTAAACAAAAATTTTTAGATGGTCAAAAATTTTAATTTTACATAATAGCATTCAAAATAAAAATTATAATTTATTAGTTAGCTAAAATTATTCTTTGATGTGTGCCGAATGGAATATTTTCTTGAAAATTTAATTATTTTTTTCTGCTGTTACTAAAATTATTAATTATATTCTAATTTTTTTATCTTTTTTTTACAAATTCAATCCATTGAATCATCATGCAGAAATGATATAAAAGATGTGCAAACAGAAAATTTTAATACTTCACCAGATTATAAATTAGATTGTGTTAAAAGTCAAACAGATCAACGTAAGCCAAATGAAAACTATATAAGAAAACTCGAAAATCTTTATAGCTTAATAGTAAATTTGAGAAAATTTTACGAAGAAACTTTAGGCCAGTTGTTAGTGTTGAGAATGCCAGATATATTTCGTATAGCATGTTTGAATGATGAACAGGCCAAGCAAGATCTGAATACTCTTATTTTACTCTTGTTGGGTTCGGCAGTGCAATGCGACCGTAAAGAAATAGAAATTGAGCGAATTAAGAAACTTGATCTCGACGATCAACATGAGCTGGTCGAATGCATTCAACAGATTACCGACAATCCGATATCAGTTTGGTCAATTAACGAATGGTCTGAATTAAATCAGTTGCCTCAAAGTGAACACGAAAAAATGTTCAATTTACTATATTTACATGTGCAAAATCTAATTCAAGAACGAGATCAATTGCTTGGTCGTTTAGTCGACATTGTACTCGGAATCGATAAACTATGCAAACAGCGCAATTGCGATCAACAAATAAACGATAATTTAAATGAGATGCTCAATTTTCTCAATATTGATACTTATTCGTTTTCAAGCAATCGTAATTCAAATCAAAATAACTATTCTATTATTAATAACATCAATTTGACAAACTCATCAATAAATCAATCTTATACAACACCATCCAAAAACACACCAGTTAACAAATTCAATTCAAATCTGCTTAACAATAATCTACTGAATAAAAATCAAATGATTTGCTTAAATTGCAGACTGCCAATAAATGAATCAAATAAAATAGATAAAAAAATAGAAGTAGACGACTCGAGTTTAACGAGTTTGCTCAGTTTGAATAAAGAAGATGAAGATGCATTAGAAATAAATAAGAAATTAAAGCAAATAATAGAAGAGTTAAATGAATTCAAACAGAAATTACGGGCTGCACAAGGTGAACTTGAGGAAAAAACTGAAATGATCGCTGAGCTTAAAGAACTTCTAGAACAGAGTAAAGAAACTTGTGTACGATTACGGGAAGAGAATATTGATCTTGCTCAGGAAGCAAAAAAAATGAAAGCGTATCGCGACGAAATCGATATATTAAATGAAAAAATACGTACTTTTCATTGTCTCGAAAACGAACTCCAAAAATACAAATTAAAAATGAATGAGTACGATTTTTACAAGGCACGTGTTGATGAATTAAGGGAAGAAAATCGTTTGCTAAGTGATGCAAAACAATTGTTCGAAGAACAGCTTGAAATAAGTCGTAAGAAATCGGAAAATTTAGGTGAGCTTGAAGGCCAATTATATCAAATAAAAGCATACTCTAGTGAATTAAAAGCACAACGTGAGCTTGACAAGGATAAAATACAAAATCTTATTGAACAGATTGCCGAAATGCAGGTAGAAAAGAAAACGACAATTGAAGAACTTAGTATATGTCAGAGTGAATTAAAGCATTTGAGATCACAATTAAACAATAGTCAAATTTATTTGATTGATTATGAAAAGAAAAATGAAAGGGGAACAAAGACGAATAAATTAAATGAATTTGATTGCAGTGAAGATACTAGTCTCGAACTAATGAACACAACACTAGTGGATAATGAACAAAATTTAGGATCAAGTCTTAAAGAACAATTGAATAGTGATGCATCTAAACGCATTCTTAAACTAGAACTCGAAAATCAAAAACTTAAATTTATAATAGAAAATTTATGTTCAAAAAAAGCAACTGATGATAAAATTAATGAATCAAATGAAATAAATGGTATTAATAATAGCAACTGTGTTGAAAAAACAAAACATTCGAGTATAAGTAGTCTAGGATCGATGCATAGTGAGGAGTCGAATAAAGCTAAAAATCAAATCAATAATCGATTAGGCGAACGATGCTCATCAAATTCAAGCACTGATTCGATTAAATCAACATCATTATCTGTATTCAGTAATGCGACAGGTGAATTTAATAATTTACCTTTAAATAATTCAAGCACAGTACATAATCAAATAAATACAAATCAATACAGTATACCAACAAGTCCTTTAGATCCAAATGAATATGATTCAGGATGTGTATCATTAGTATGTGATAGCAATAAATCAAATTCATTAACACCAGTCAACATGCTTAGAATGCAACAACAGCAACAGCAACTTGATAAAGAACAATTTGAAGAAAAAATATTCAATTTAAAGGCAGAAAATGGCAATAATAATGTTCAAAAAGTAAATGATATCTTGATAAAACAATCACCAGTCAATAGGATAAACAGTCCACTTGGTCATTTGAATAGTGGTCAATCCAGCAGTCTACAGCCAAACAAATCTAGTGAATGCATGTTGATTAATTCGAACAATTACCGAAGCAATAGTGAGAGTAGCAATGATGAGCCTATTAAACTTCATCGTTTTAATGTTGGCAGCAATAGTAGTCTGAGTAGCAATGCGAGCAGTGTTGGTCTCAAGCAATTAAATAGTGAACGATATAATCAAGGCGATTTTCATAAGTTAAAGAGCAATTATTTAACTAAGACAAGCAATCGTTTGACAACAAATCATATGATCAACAATTTTATTTCTTCCACCGCATCATCACCAGTATCTAATCGATCTATATATAATGAAGCAGCAAAAGATCAAATTAAACAAATTGATGTCAAAAAAATACCATTGATAAAAGTAAGTCATATCGAGATATTTTTATTTTTTTGTTGGGTTACTCGAAACTTCTTTATTGCAATTTGAATAGAAAAATTTAGCAAATTCAGTTGATTCGAGAAATATCATCAAAATTTTCTTTTATGAAAAATTTTTATCAAAACGTGAAAATTAAATAGCTTTTTAAAAGACATCGATAGAGATATTGTCATTTTGAGAACATTTGAAATTTTTTTTACTCAAGATAATATATTATTTAATAGAATTTAATTAATCAAAATTTTGTTAATTTTATTTTATTCTTTGAATTTTTGCGATTGAATACCATTCTTCAGGTCTATTTTTTAGCTTTTTTTATATGATTGAATTTCAAATTTATTTACTTTTTTTAGTTTTTTCGTTATAAGTAATTACTCAAAATTTTAAGATTCATCATCCCAGATTGTTAAATTACTATAATCTTTGATTTTTCTTTCTTAATGAGCATTCGAATATACTCACAATTATTGACTTAACTTATGAATTTCTGTTTGATCAATTTAAATAATTTCTGTATGTATAAAGTTCATCTTCACTATATTTATAAATTTGTTTTACGTGGTTCTTTAAACATATTAGATAAAGAAAATTTTTTGGAAAACAAAATCTTTTTTACTAAAAAAAGCTAAACACTGAAAAATTTACGATTACCTGGCTCAGACAAACTTATGAAGTTCGTTTAACCATATTTAATGTTTTCTTTTTAATATTTCTTATATATGTAATATATCAGAACAACAGACTCACATAATCAGACACGTTTCTTGCCCAAGTTATAACAATATTTTTTTTTCGTTTATTTTCTAAATGAAGCAAACACTTTTTAGCGAATTTAGCGCATCCCGCAAATTAAGTGTTTTTGTTAGTTTGATGTCTCTTTCAATCGACTATTTTAAGAAAATGAAAAAAATTTTAGAGATCGTCATTATTTTTTTCGTAGGATCCAAATAATCAAAAAAAAAATTTCTTATATAATTATTCTGGGTCCAGTTAATTCTTCAGAATCCCAATGTGTGTAAGGAGAGCTTTGCTTCCTAATTTCAATCTGTGCCTACCTTCTTTTTGATAGTTGAAATCGTAATAGTTTAATCAGCTAACTAAACGATAAAATTTTTATCTACAAAACGAATGAATTGCTCAAATATATAAATTATCTGATCATGACTAGACATCTCGTTGAAAGAGTCTCAATATATTCGATCTACTTTTTGCAACTTGTTCAATCAGTTATATTTTGTTTAAAATTAGAAAAATTTCTTAAGTAAATTTGATATTCAAAATTCCTCTATACTAAAAATTGAATTTTCTTTATCTTTTTTTTAGAATAATAAATCACTTCAAATTCTTCATTTACCTTGAAAAGTGGCTGAATTTAAAAGAATTTTTTTTTTAAACAGAATAATTGAACTTGGTCATTTAGCAAATTACTCATTAAGAGGCTACTCAATAGTTTCGAATACTTTTAAACCATGTGTATTCAATTCATTTTTTGAAAAATCACTTTATAATCAACATGGTTTGAATAATAGTGTTAAAAGGTCATTCTAAAACAATTTTTTCTTTATTTCTGATAAATCTAGTTCATAAGTCAGCTGAAATGATGTTTAAAATTTCGTTCTGTACAATAAGTACCAAATGTTCTGCGCATATTAAATTTTCTTTTAATAAATTTTTGAAAACTTGATAAAGGCCATATTCAATTTTAAGATTCTTTATTATTATTATACCCTAAAATCTTGAAAATGATAGCATAATAGACCTCTTTCTATTTGAGTTTCAGGGTAATTGTCAGTGATAAGTCCTAAAAATGAAGATTAAGTACAAATGAACTATCATTAACTATAGAATAAACAGATGATTAATTTATTTTTCAAAAAAATCTTACGCACCATATTTTTTTTTCTCAATATTGAATATTATGATATTGGCAAATGTTTTTCAATTGAATTTTTGAAAATTTTTTGAAATAAAAAGGTTTTAAACATTTTAATGGATTCATGATGACCAAAGGTCTGTCACATTTAAAAAAATACTCATAAAATTAAAAATTTTTAAATTGTTATTAATCTTTTTGTTCGAATTTTTTTTATATTCAAATTTACTAATAATGCATATTCTATTTTTCAAAAATATAGTCTGATGTAGTTAAAGATGCTTAATGTAATTTAACAGATTTTAACATTTTTAGACCTATTAGTTCTAAATAATGATGATAAATTTTTTAACTAATTTTCGCAAACACCTGAATTATATTAAACAAATAACTTAAATATAATGATTTTAATAAAAAAAAAAAACTAAAGCCCCGCTTCATAAGCTAAATCATTGCCTCATTTTTAATAATTGATAATCGTTTAAGTTTTAAGTATCGAATAATTACTTTTTTATTTTCATTATTAATCCCTTTTTGCTGAACATTTATCTATTCATAGAAAATCTATTTAACTATTTAATCTATTGAACATAAATAAACCAATGTGTTTTTTCATTGAAATCAATTTTTGAACCGAAAATAAAAAATTCTTAACAAAAAATTAGTTTTTACAATTTTGAAGTTTTTTAAGATTTGAATTCTTCAATGTCTTTGAATGATGATAATTTTAATTGCTTAAACAAGAAAATTTTCGGAAATAAGATTGTAAACTTATCATGTTGATGAGATCAAATAGAAACGAAAATTTTCATAATTAACTTTCAAAGGACAATTATATGACTGCATTATTTAATTTCAACATGAATTGGAAAAATATGAATGACAGTCTATATCTAGATCCAAATAGTTCAATATAGACTTTTCAAATAGATTTCAAACAAATCACTTGAATTTTTTACACGAATTAATTTCAACAAAAATCTCAAACAAGTTTTAGCATTATTTGGCTAACTTTTTTTTAAAGAAAAACTATTAAACAATATTCTGAACAAATAAAAGTTAAATGGTGCTTAATTAATCATAAATTTTTTTCCCACGAATTCTTCAAAAATACCTTCCGTTTTAAAATTACTTGCTAGCTATGTAAGTGTATCTTTATAAATTATGATTTATGATTGATTAAAATTTGAATTTTATTGGCAAGAATAAAAATATCTTTAAGTTCACGAGAAATACGTATGCATCAAAATTTTTGAAAACGCAAAATCAAAAACAATTGAATTAGGCAGTTAAGAATCGAAGTTTTGAAATTAGTGGTTTTAATTTTTAAAAACAAAAGCCGTTAAATTCTAATCAAAATCGACAATTCTTGATAAGAAATTATTTGATAAATTGAGCAATTCAATTGAGTTTCTTACAAATTGATTAAATCGAGCAATTCAATGAATAGATGCAAACAATACAAGCTTATATTCATAATTTTCTTAACATCAATAAAAATGCTTTCAGTTTTTCTTAATACAAATATGCTTTTTCATTCATATACTGATCAAACGCAAATTTAAATTTAAACATGCCTAACAAAAGTATCGATTTTTCTTTAAACATCTGCACTTTTTATTTTAGAATTATTTTAATTCAAAAGTACTTGTTCACTATCGAATTTTTTGTTAATTATTAGCAAATAATTTAAATTTATACTTATGAAAAAAATAATTTCAAATCAAGATATTAGAAAATAAGTGAAAATCATTTGAAATAAAAAAAAAAAAACAAAGATTATTATTAAATGTGAAAGTAAAAAATTATTTAAAAATTAGCGTATTTTTTATTTGATTAGTAAATTTAAAGAACCGAAAAAAAGATCGTTTTAATTCTCCAGTTTATGTTGTTTCATAATCATGAGCTTCAATTTTATCTTTTATTTATTGTGGTTTTTAGGTCCAATAAAATTTCTCATTTGCATGGTTTAATCATACCTAATGATCAAATAAAATTTGCAAAAAAATAATTTAGATTTGGTAAAAGATAATATGGATATCGAATCAAAGTATATCTAATAACAGGTTTGAATTCTTTAACCAATTGAATTTACTTTCCAAAAAAAAAAACGAATGTGAGAGAACAAAGAAATAAAAAACAAAAAATTTATACATTTTAAAATATAAATGAAAATTTTTGAAAAGAAAAATGTGTCTAGATAAAAGAATAACATAATTATAATTAGTTCTATTTATAAGCAATTTAATGATTATTTAATACATCATAATCTTAGAGTATTACTAATGATTTTTTTCAAAATTAAATTCATTAAAAACTAAATTTTAGTCATAATTTGAACATTCACAATGACGATTTTAAAATACTTTTACTAGATCACGACAAAATACAGTCAAATTACTTAAGCAGAAATGTAGATGGTGAAAAATTATGTATTTTTTCAATGCATAATAATAATATTATATCCATTCAATAATATTAAGCAGACTTATAGATTAAAGATCAATTGGATTTGAATATTAGGAAAAAATTATATTTTTCAGCGAAACTATTTGAATAAAAAATTTAGCAAGAAATTCGATCTAAGTCGATTGTAAAAATTTGGTTGAAAAATTTTGAAATAGATAGAAGAAAAACTATTTTTCGTATTAGGTATAATAAAAAAATTATCTAAAAAGAATTTTAAATCTGAATTTAGAACAGGTGCAGAAGAAAAAAATTTTGTAACCTTGAGTTTTATTTTAGGGTAATTTAGGAATTTTTTATTTATTTCAAATTTAGTGAGATTAATTCAAAATAATATTAAATTTAAAAGCAGATTGGAGCATTCTAATTTTACGATAAATTTAGTACATTTTTTTGAAATGAAATGCTAAATATTGATAAAATTTTAGATATATATTTAATTGAAATGGTAACAGAATCTGAATCATTCTTTGTTTATGAAATTCGGATTTAAAAAAATAAAGTTCTAAAATTTTCGATTTTCAATAAACGACTATGGATTAGAAATTAATTTTCCTTTCTATTTGATCTCATCAACATGATAAGTTTACAATCTTATTTCCGAAAATTTTCTTGTTTAAGCAATTAAAATTATCATCATTCAAAGACATTGAAGAATTCAAATCTTAAAAAACTTCAAAATT
>BLXL01010365.1:0-19124 GCA_023170135.1 Acarapis woodi
CTCTACTCATTCAATCTTTTTCACTTAAAATTACAAAAGCATGTCTAGAAAATAAAAAAAACAAAAAACAAAAAAAAAAAGAAGTTAAAAATAAAGTAAAACAAGAGGTACGATCAAGATGATCAAAACAAATGAAATATCAAATTTCTCAATTTATTGAACTAAATGCAAACAATTGTTTTCAAATTCGAAAACGGTGGACATGCGTATTCAGCTGATTTGAATGTTCATTTTTGTAGGTACATTCTATTAGAATACATTTTTTTACATGTGTGTTGGATTTAAATTACCTGAATTTCTTATTAGCACTATATATATCAATAGAAATCATAGAAACGTATATTATTAATCATGTGGACAGATTTTTATTAATTTTTTTTAATTATGTAACAGTTTTATATATATAATATAACATAACTTTCCGTAAATGTATCGTATATTTTATATTCGCAACCAACGTAAAAAGGTAAATTTATTCCGAAAAATAATTTTTTAATAAATTCATAAATTATAATCATACGTTATAATATAAGATTGTAATAATAATTGTAGATTAAGTATGAATAATTGAATTTTGAATATATGATTTAATTCTATAGAAAAAAATGGAGAATTTAGTGTCATTCATTGAAAAAAACTCTCAAATAAAATATATTCACCAATTATCAATCTAATCAAATTTTTATAAAAACTAATAATATAATAAATAAAATAAGCAGCAAAATTAAAATTACTGATTAGAATAAATTTTCAAAATAAAAATTAGTCAAATTCATCAAAAAAAATTATTGCTAAAAATAAAGTTTTTGCCAGTAATAAATTTTGCACATTTAAAAAAAAGATTTGTTAATTTAAATGTCCCTTAATTAGTTAAATCGGTCATTTCTTATATTAACAAATAAATAATAAATATCGTATATAGTTAATTAAATATTTATTAAAATAATATTTATTTATAATATTTATTAAAAATATACAAAGTAAATTTAGTAATTTTACCATTGATTCATTATGTGGGCATAACTCGAATTTGATTACATGCCGAAAATTCGACAAATAAAAAGTTCAATTAAACATCTATTTCAAAAATTTTTGTTTAGTTTTTTTATCGATTCAAAATTTTTTTATGTCGAGGTTGTAAAAAAATTTGAAACTAATAAAATATTTTTATCAAAATAATTAATCGTAAGTCCTGTCAAATATTTTATTGATAAATTAGATATTTAAAAATTTCAGTATTTTGAATGAAAATAAAATGATTTTTTTTAGAAATTTGGCCATTTAATTATTGAAAGCAGTTTATCATGTGTGAAATATGTCTGAATAATTAAAGTAACAAGTTCAATTAAAAAAAATCTTTTATGCTAATAGAGCGAAAAGTTTTTGAAAAATAATATTAAATTTTTTTAATTTTTTATAAAAACGATCTTAGAAGCGATATTTATTTTTTTTTTTAATTCACTCGATGGGATCTTTGTCACTTACCTGAAAAATAGTTTTTTTAATTTGTTTATTTGAACGAAAAAAAAAAGATAAAATGAAAAAATTTACCAAATTTTAATTTTTAAGTAATTAAAATGTGTAAAATAACAATCAGATTTCACAGGTAAAAAAAGATGAAAATGATATAATTCGTAGATCGTCATAAAGTAATGTGTCTGCCAAATAATTTTGCATTAAAAATGTCGTTTAGATCACATCGATAACTTTAGTCACAATGTTTGTTTAACATTGTTAAACATTAAAAAATACTTGAACTATTGAAAGAAACTACGAATAATCCATTTTTAATCCAGACGTATAAACGATGCTAATCTATACAAATAAATATCTGGTGTTTGGAAAAAAAAAACAGATTTAAAATAATTAAGTGCTCAATTCTTTGTCAGAAGTTCATCCTTCTTTTCTTTTTTCTTTTTTTTTGAAGAACGTAAAAATGAAAATGAACTCTTTTTATCTTTTCTAGATGATTTATCACTATTTGATACCTAGAAGAAGTGAAAAAAAAAATCAATTTAATTAAAATTGTTTTTTTTATTTATGTAATAAATAATTTATAAACTAAAAGTATAAATACTCACTTCATTTGATAAAGATGTGTCATTGAGTCGATCCTCCAAAGATGCTTCGCCTTGAAAATAAAATATATAAATTTAATTTGAAATAAACAAATAAATTAAAAAAAGCCCAAGTTTTCAAATTAACGAAAAAAAAAAATTAACACTCAAATGATTAGTAACTTACTCATTGTCTTGAGTTTTGGTTTTCGTTCGGAACGAAATTTGCGATCAAAGTAACTATCTTCGATAGCTGTAATTAGTTTTTGATGTTAAGCATGCAACAGGCAAAAAAATAAATAAATAAATAAGCAAATAACAAAACGAAAAGTGAAAAACAAAAAATTAATTAGTTAATTTAAAGCGCAAACTAAAAGAACAAGAAGCAAAAGTTAAAAATACCTTGGGCAGCAAGACGTGCAGAATGCGATCTTTGTACTTTATTATTACCTTTGCGATCTTTTGATTCTTTAGACATATAATCACTGCCCACTTGATTAATTTCATACGACTCATTGTAAGAATCGTCAAATTCTTTTGATTTATTTTTGTTGCCTATTATTGAATTTGTATATTCGTCTAATTCGTCATAATTAATATTGTCGAATGGATTTTTTTCATATACAGTCTTATAAATCTTAGCATTATGCTGATATTCTTTTTGAATGATACCTATGTAAAATGTTTTGATGAATAAACAGAATGAAATTATAAAAACAAAAAATACCTTTGGATGCAGCTCCTACAAATACTCGCACACCATCAGTACCATCTAAACTTGCTTCCAATATTCGACTTTGAGGTCCTTCAGTCATATGATTGGCCCTTCGAAATTCTTTCATTTTTTGTTGTTTCATATGAAATTCACGTATACCATTTTCATTAAGCGGAATAAACTGATGTGAATCGATTTTTATGTTCTGTGCTGAACCACCATCACGTTGATCACCATTTACCCATTTTGTGATTTTTTTCGGTTCTTCAGTACCTGTTTCACTCAATTCAACTTTTTGATATGAATTCGGTGTGTTTATCCAATTAACTTTTTCTTTTTTTTGCTGTGTATTCATCAGACTCTTTAATGGTGTCAACCAATTTTCATAAAGTAAATTGTCGACCAAATGATTTTGAGCTGCCGGTGGTATTTCAATATTTGATAAATTCACATTTCCACGATTAGATGCACGTAATAATGGTTGGCGATAAATGTAACCTGTTCTAAAACCTGCATTATCGAGCATTCTCATTTGTGATTCAAACTCTAAATCAAAAATACGCCATTTTTTCAAATTGGTTGACGTATTCTTAGTCAATGAATTAGCTGCATCTGCTGTGTTACTATCTGGTTTACCTTGCACTGCCATACCAAAATTAATCACTATAGATCGTACTTGATCTTTCGCTGCTTGAGACATTTCATTTAACATATCTGGTTGAACAGGCTCAAGTTTGATTTGAGTCTCACAGGCCTTAACCAAATTATGCATATAAAAGAGAGCCTCTTCCAATGTCTCACCACAAGTTATAACACCATGATTTCTTAAAATTAATACTTTGTTAACTGGACCCAGATCGCGCGAGATGATTTCTTTCAAATTGGTATCTATAGCCAATCCTTTATAATCATGATAACTAACCTCACCTATTATGGCTGCTTCTTGACAAATACAAAGAAGACCATGTTTTAAGCATGAAACTGCAACACAAGGTGGATAGTGCATATGAATTATGGCTTTTATATCAGGTCGAGCTGCATGAATGCTGCGAAAATAAAAGAAAATAAAAATGTTTTATTCATTCATTCAAATAGTAAATCAAAACTATTGAAATAAAATAGAAATAGAGAAATATTTTACCTTGAATGGAGTATAAAACCTGCTCTATTGAATGTGAAATTTGTGGAACCTGGATCAATCGTATTACCCTGTAGATCTATTTTAATGAGAGACGATGCGGTGATTTCAGGATACTGAAGTCCGAATGGATTGATAAGAAAGTGTTCGTTCGCCTGATCTATTCGAACGGTAATGTGATTATAAATTACCTGAGACCATCCATACAAATCGACCAAACGATAGACGGAAGCTATAAAAATTTAATGTATAATACCAATATTAATATAAATGAAAAATTTATTTCATAAAAATATTTATCATCTTTTTACCTAATTTGCACCTTAAATTTTTTTCATTTTTATCATACTTGAATGCATCCACTCCTCTTATATCATTAATTGGTATGGTAGTATTATGACCAAATAGATTGTTTAAGCCACCAGGTTTAGGTGAAATAAGATCACTGACTTGTTGTAATGCAGACAATGTAGAAGGCAAGTATCCATCATTCATTTGCGATTCAATTATTCTCTCTAATTCATCTTTAAATATTTGTGATTCAATAATCATCTTAACACGCTTTCGTCGTTCCATTTCTTTCATGTCTTGCTCAATGTCTGGCGGTCTCGGTATGACCGCTTCATCAAATTCTTCATCTTTATTCGTAATTCCATTAGCAACCATTTTAAATCTATCGCTCTTATTATATATATATTGTTCGAATATTTATACTTTAAATTAAAAATAGTAAGAACAAGAAAAGATACAAATTATTTGTTTAAATTAGACAGAAGGAATTATAATTTTTTTCGTCGAATATTATTATGAAATAATAATCAAATAAATGATAAAGATAATTATTTTGAATTCAAATATTACGATTAGATTATTACATTAAATGAATAAAAATCAAGAGTTTATATGAGCACACACTTATCATGACATACTTTATTGATCAAGGTATAATCACATTTTATAAAATAATCTTGAGCAGATGATCACAGATAAAGAGTTTAGCACAGATGAATGGATGGAAATTGATATTTTTTCTTAAAAAGAAAAAAATAAATGCGAAAAATTTAATAATAGGCTACAGATACGCGAGTAGAACTTCGTCGAGTGCTGAAAAAATGTTTACAATTTCTTTTACGTACATCTGAGATCGATTTTAGTGTATTTTATTTTTTAGATTTTATGCACTGATCAAATACGAAAAATACTTATACATAGTATAAGTCATTGTAAAGAAAAAAAAAAAAAAAAATAAATTTCGAAATTGCCAACGCCTTTGAGCGCTAAATTTAAAATAGGTTCTTCAAATTTTAGAAGAAATATTTTCTATTTATTGGATTTAAAAATTAAAAAAATATTAATTAGATTTTTTTCAATATTATAGTCACTTCACTAAAATTTACAAAAAAGGTCCAAAATATAGAACATCTATTTTTCTTTTTAAAAATTGCGATATCAAAATAGTATTTATTTTTTTTAAAATTTAAATATCAATTCAAATAATTCTTGTAAAAATTTTTTCAATTCGTTTTTTAAAATATAAAATGTTGAAATGCTCACAAATTTATTAATTCACACAAATCTTCATCCAAGTGAAAATAAAATTTTTAATTCAAATAGAAAAAAATTTGAAATAAAAACTTCAATTAGATATAATTTTTTTTTTTAATTAATTTTTTTTTTTAATTAATTTTTTTTTTTAATTAATTTTTTTTTTTAATTAATTTTTTTTTGAAAATCTCTTTGATTAAAAAAATCGATTCATATAAATTCGATCAAGAAAAATTTAGGTTAATTTGAGTAAATTCATATGAAAAATTAGTTTGACTGTACGAAATTTCTTGATTTGCGATTTAAGTGACTTTCCAAGCGTGGGTAGCTTTGAACTTTGAAAAAAAATTTGTAATAAAATGAATATTTCACAAAAAAAAAAAAGTATATCAGGATTGCATACAGGTTAGTGCACAGCAGTTAGGCATTCATTAAATATACCTAAGTTTTTGTAAATTGAATATTTACTTTTGTACTGAACAATTTTATTGCTTTCTGGCACTAAAAATACAAGCATACTATTATTTCAATACTTTAACTTTTACTATATTATAGAATCATTAGTCCATTTCGAGTATGGTGACTAATAGAATCTTAATAATCAACTTTAAAATTATATTTATAAAGATACAATAAATTTATCATTGAAAATTTTTTATAGACAGTCAATTAAATATTGTTCTAATTTTTATTTTAAGACATCTTTTTGATCGTATCATAAGCTTTTTTTATAATCTTTTTTTGGATAAATTTTCATAGGAAAAAAAATCGATTAATTTTCAAACAGATAAATTATAAAACATTTTTATGGCAAGTAGAACGTAATTTTTTCTTAATATGTTTGAAAAAAAAAATTTATAATATGTAGCTAAGTTTAAAATATTTTCATGAAAAATACTTTTTAAAATCTACGTCTTAAATTTTTCAATAGATTGCAAATTTTCAAACTCAGAATAGTTGAAATTTAAATTTACAAAATTAATAGATTGTTTTATAACTTAACTTTGTATTTTTGTAGACAATAATATTTTGTCTATAATTTATGAAATTGTAAAAATTCTTGTAAAAAATTAATTGCATTGACTTATTGATGATCAGTAGATATTATTATAAACTAAATATCTAAGCCTACATTTTTTTAGGCATTACGTTACATTAATGAGTAAAAATTTTTATAAAATTTTCAAGTGCTCAAAAATTACTTTCACTAAAAACATTTTTATTCTGTGAATTTTAGTTTAAAAAATGCTACCTGAAAATGCCAAATAGCTGTTTGACTTGAACATACCGTTAAATATCAGCATTTGACTTGATATTTAAAAAGAAATTATAATTGTGAATAACATAAAGCAATATTGTATTCGTTGAAAATGCTATCAAATCTACAATTTCGCTTGCCGATAGTGGAATTTTTTTTGAATAAAATGAGCGTCAAGGCTGTAAAAGAATTAATATTAAAGTCAAAAATTAATGTTTAAATATTATTGGTAAATTTTTTAATAAATAAATGTTGTTTAATTTTAATTGTGTACAACTGCATTGAATGGGCCGTACCAATGTATGGGTCCATAATGCGCGGTATAGAAATAAGCACATTATCAAAGAGTCATATCATCAAATGATTAAATTGATGTTTTGCTTTTTTTAATTAAGAAATATCTCAAAATTTATTGTCTAAAACTTATATACATGCCAAGCACAATTGCATGTTCGAATTACAAAAATTTTTTTCCATCTATTTAACGAAAAAAATTTAAAATCATACTTAAAATACAATGAAAACTTTGATTTTTGACTAAACTTCAGACTACAAGTGCAAAAAGGACTATATTGTCAAAATACATCAAATTCTTTTTTTTTTTTTAAATTTATCATATACTGAACTTTCCAAGGTATAACATAGACTGATTAACTAGTTGGATACGCTTGTTGAATATGTTCAACATAATTTAAATGATCATTAATGAATGAAATTTAATAAAACAAAAGGAATATTTTCAAATAAATTTTAATTATAAAAGCGACATAAACGAAGACTTTCTCCAATCTCTTTTTTAGTAAGAGTAGCATGAATGATTTGAAGTATTTTATCTAAAAATTCAATTTTATATAGTTTAAAATAAAGCCTCAAAAAGATACTCTCGAAAGTAATTGGCATACAATGAGAACATGTAATAGTTTTATTTGACATTTTATCATGAATATATTTATAATAATTATTTATAACTTACACCCAATTAAACCCATCAATTCTGTCCTCGTAATTAGATGTTAGAAAAAAAATTTTTGATAGATTTACTTTGAATTTTCACCAATTAGAATTTTTAGATAATTCGAAATTTTCAAGCAACCCTTCAACTTTTTTATACTAGAAACATTTAACAAAGTTTCGATTTTCATTTTTTTATAATACTCAAAGCATTATAGCATATTGCAGCTCAAATTAATTAAAACGATAATTATTGATAAGCTATTTTCAATGAAAAATTGAATATGAATAACAAATTAGCCGACTGACACGATATGTGCAAGATTAGTATGATGCAGGTAAATGTGTTTTCAATTATTCTACAATATTATTTATACGATTTTACGAAAAAAATATTTGAAATTTTTAGTTGAGTAAAATATAAAATTCTAAGCCTTTAATCTATGAAAAATATAAATTTCTAATTTTAATTTTTTTAAATAACTGAAAGTAGAAATTAAAGCAGACGATTTCTCAAAAAAAATAAAAAAAACAATCGCTTTAACCATTTAATGATTTTATTTTTTTTTTTTTTTCATTTACTTCACAGTCATCTATTGTAAGATAACCGGTGATTTAGTTTACAAAAGAAATGAAGAAATGTTATTGATTTAAATCTTACATTAGTTAAAAAAAAATAAATCTAGGTTTGTGTGTGAAATTTAGCTTAAATGAGTGCATCTTTGTATCCTTCAACATTGTGTGTGTGTGAGTTGAAGTAAGTTCGCGTACATCGATCATCGTTTATTAAACACATATGTATCAAATAAAATAATCAAAAGGTTTTTTTTTCTATTTTGTATAAAATTTTTCAAATGAATTGTAAGATTGTAGATAATCAGTTCAGATGGTGCATGTTTGAGTGCGTGTGTATTGTATTCAAAAATAAAATTTAATAGAAAAAGAGAGTTTTACAAACTTTGTTCAACAATGTATCCAAATCAATCTATATCATTACTATTCCACTTTATTTACAATAGAAATACTCCCTAACTCAAAAGATGAGCTTTAATATTTTTTCATAAAAATTTATTTCAACTGGTCAGTCTTAAATGCACATACTTTTTAAATACATTTTTCGGATTCTATGGCATCTTTAGAATCACTAATTTGAGCAGAAAATCTTCGAAATTCATAGATTTATTGTATAAATATCTAAAAAAAATGTTTGACAACCTTTGACCAAGCGAAAGCCATTGAAGTAAACTATATTTATAAGATAAAATTTTTTTCGAACAATTTGTTTTTTTGCAGTCAAGATTCAAACATTCGTAAAATGTTTTCAAATATTGTTGCCGCAACATTTTTTAAAAAATTATAAAACCTGAAAAGTTTTTTTTTTCAAATTGTCTTTAAACATACAAAAATTATATTCAAATAGTCTAGTAATTAAAATCTCTGATTGAGATTAATTTTTATCTAGAACACTTTATGATGATAGATATAAAAATCAATGAATTAATATTGGCTAGAATTCAC
Source organism: Acarapis woodi (assembly GCA_023170135.1). NCBI lineage: Eukaryota > Metazoa > Arthropoda > Arachnida > Trombidiformes > Tarsonemidae > Acarapis > Acarapis woodi. The sequence goes on from BLXL01010365.1 coordinate 9,183, forward strand.
TAAAAAAAATTGATATCGAAATTTTGAAATTAGATCTAGAAAGGTTTTCTCATGAAATATATTTTCAAAAAAAAAAACGATTGTCTAGAAATAAATCTATACATCTTCTCTAATTCTCATTTTATTTAGATTATTTGCAGACTAAGATTTGAGATTTCAAAGATAAAAAGAATTATATCTTCAAAACTTCATATATAAATTTTTCTGATTTGAAAAAAAAAAAATTATTTTAAATTTCTTACGGTTTACAGTATTTCCGGTTTTATCTGGGAAAATGATTCATTGAAAACTACATTATGGTGACTCATGTTACTTGATATTTCAAAAAAAAAAAATAAAATAAAATTTAATTAAAAAAATATGAATCATAATTTTAAAAAAATTCAAAATTTCTATACAAATGGTTTCCGGTTTTTAGAACAAAAATTAAGTTTCAAAAATACAAGAAAAATCTATTTCTGCAATAAAGTCTTTGAACCGATGAAATTTGATAAAAATTATTTTAAACAAAAGATTTTAAAAATCCAAAAATTTGTTCATTACCGGGTGAATTAGAGTTTACGTTAAAAAAAAAAAAAAAAGATAAAGAAACTATTCATAAAAACACAAACTAAGCTTCTTGAGATGGAACTTATTTTCGCATTATTTAATTCTAGACATAAATAATCACCGATGGAGGTAAAATGACACACACACTATTTTAGCTGATTTCTATACATTGTACAAAATAATAAATCAGCCGATAAGAGAAGAAAAAGGATGCTTTGTTTGGCAAGTCTTGCATTTTTGAACAAGCTTATCAAATTTTTTCTCTTCTTAATTTTCGTCGAAAATACGCTGCTGAAAACAAATAAAAAAATTATTTTGAATAGACTGGATTATACGATTGCTGGTTAATTTCGTTTGAGTCTGAAGGTCCAACAGATGAATTCGTACTATTTGGATGGTTATCAGTATTCTGAATTTGTGATTGCGACAAAGAAAAAATGGCATTAAATTATTGACACCGGCACTTAAAAATTCAGGCTTACCTCTGATAAAGGCATTTGTTGCATTAATGGTGTACCTGCTTGAGTTGTGTATATATGTCCTTGGGATGCATTACCATAGGCCGGATTACCAGCTATGTACTATTAAAACAAAAGTTGAAGAAAAAAAAAATAATTTTTTTTTTGAAATTTTAAATTAAAATTTAAATATTATTACCGAATGGCCACCAATTTGTAATTGTTGCATTTGAGCAGCAAGAGTAGGCATGAAATGAAGTGCTGCGTTTGGATCCATGGCCAGTTGTTGTTGTGAATTTTGCAGATGAGTACCAGGTAGAATTTGATAATGATGGGCAGCACCTGGATATTGTGCACTAATTGGCTGAGCAGATGAATAAGTCGGATTTCGGTGTCCATGGTGTTGGTGATAAGCAGGAGATTTAAATGTTCCAGGATTAAAGTTGGATAAATGCAATTGTTGATTCATCAATGATTGATCGAGTGATTGAGTTGGCATCAGACTGTGTGGAAAAGGTAACATTTGATGTACTGTCGCAACTGCAGCTTGATGTGGACCATTATTGCCTACATGACCTTGCACAGCGTGATGAGCAGCTACTGCATGGGCGACTATTGGATTTGGATGAGAATGATGATCCTGCACACTGTTAGGCGTATAGTTGTATGGAGATAATTGATCTGAACTCATATTACCATTACCCGATGCATTGCCATTTGTCTCTCGCCAACCTCCAACTGAATTTTGTCCACTACCAATTCTTGAATCACCACCTTGCGAATTCTTGTATTGATTTTTTTTCTTATTACCTCCATCGGCGAATTTTACAAGCAGTGGCTCTTTCGAACCAACTAACAATTTGTTATTAAAATTCTGGATAATTAAATCACATTTCTCCTTGGATTCCATACGAGCAAAACCTACGCCCCTCGGATGCTGATTCATGTCTTTCAGAATACGTGTTGAGATCACATTGCCGAACGGATTTAGCATCGAATCGAGATCAATTTCAGTCATTGTTGTTGGTAGATTTGCAATGTATAGATTTGTTGGATCTTGTTCTTGTTGCTGTGATTGAAATAAAAATGAATTTAATTGAATAAATTAAACAATGATCAAATATATTTATAAAGTGAAATAAAATTTTTTTATTTAAAGGATATTAGTGTAAAAGTAACATAAGCACATTCGGAGCACAAGAGAGGAGCAAAATGATAATTAATTTGATAGATTATTATTGAAAAAAAGCCTGCTCACCGATAATTTGCTATTATTTAAATTGTAGTCTGAATAATTACTGTCGTTATGGTCAGAATAGTTCGAATTATTGTTATTTGAAGAAGCTTTCTTATTCCAGTCTGTGCGCTATTTTGTTTTTTGTTTAGACAGAGAGCAATATAAAGAGAGCAAAAGAAGATAAAAAAAGGAAAGAAAAGGAAATGGATGAAGAAGTGTTTTTAATGCAAATAAATAAATATTCAAAAAAAAAAAGACAAAAAAAAATGTAAAAAGTATAATAAAGATGAAAGAGACAGAAAAATAGCAGAAGTTAGTTCAAAAAGTATTGCATTAAAAAAAATTGAAAATATGAACTTAAACAACATAAATGTGATCATACCTTGGCCATCTGTGCTTCGATACCTTGAAGTTGTAATTGTTTGACAGCATTTTCAGCCGCGACCGGTGAGTCAAAATCAACGAATCCGTATCCTTTACAATTATTTGTAGTTTTATCGATAATTGCTTTTGTGGAAACAATTTTGCCAAATCTTAAGACAACGGCAAAAAAAAAAAAGATAAAATACAAACGATATTCTCTTAATTTTTCAATATACATACGGAGAACACAATTCGAACAGATTTTTATCTGTTGTATTAGGACTTAGACCTCGAATATAAAGATTTGTTCTGCTTAGCTGTTCACCATATGAACCGTTTGTTGATTCATTATTATTATTCGTCGAACCATTTTGATTATTATTATTGCTTGTCGGATTGAGATTACCATTTGTTGATGTGCTATTGGTCTGGTTTATTACATTACTATTACTTGAGCCGTTATTATTCATTATTAGATTACCGTCCGATGGGCTTTTCACTAGACTGTTGGTCGATGATGAGGTTGAACTATTTCTCGTGGATTGGGCCGAATTTGTTGAATTATTATTGTTGCTGTTGTTTGCACTAGAATTCAATTTACCATTGCTTAAACTATTTAGATTGTCGACTACAGAAGAATGAGTAGTATGCTCTCGATTACCTGTATTACTATTGTTTGTTGTTGAATTATTTGCCGGTGGGCTATTTGGATGATAATTGTTATTATTGCTTGTACAATTAGAGGTTGATGATGCACTAGAACCAAAACCGGAAGTGGATGAACCTTGCGATGAAGAACCACTGACCGTTGTTGAAACAGGAGGTGAATTGGGTGAATTGGGCATGCGAAATGCTTGATACTAGAATGAGATGAAAATTAAAAATTAGTCATTTTTTGTCGATGGAAATGAGCAACTTTTGATGAATCAAATATTTTGACTATTTGAACTTCAGAATTAAGGTCATTGTCCTTATCGAAAGAAAAAAATGCGTAGTACGAAACATGTTTCTTTTGTCTACGTATGAAACTTTTGCTAGTTTTAATCATTTGGAATTTTCTTGTTTTTTTTTTTTATTTTCGTTGCAAATAGAAATTATATAAAAAAGGATGTTAAAATCAAAATTTGATTTTAGATAACTAGAAGGGCGACCACTAGACGGCACTGATTAAATGACGTCTTTGTTTACGCATAAACTGAATCACCTTTTTTATATAAATTCTCATGTTCTCACAATAATCTTAAATATTCTAAATTATGTACTAAGCATTATTCACATTAACTAATTTCATAAATTAAAAAAATTTTCATTTCACACATCATCATCATTTATTGGTTGTCGAAATTTTTATTTTATTTTATTTATTTTTTTTTTTTTGTTTCTTTGTACTATTTCACCTGGATTATTAACTAAATGAAGCATATCACATTGTCCTAAAAATCTTTCAAATATATATATTTTTTGAATTATTTTACTCATCGCATCTTTTTCTTTTCATTTCAAAAAGCCATTGGATTTATTTTAGTCACCTATAAATATAAATCTTAAAATTATATTTTTCAGTAAATTTCAAATTAATAACTGATACATATTTAAAATAAATATACTTTTTCTAAAAAAATATCTTTGTTATGCTGGTTTTTTATTCTTAATTTATTTTTTTCTAAAACGACTAGTATTTAAAATTTGAAATAAAATTGTAAAAAATCTTTCATTTAGTATATAAATATCCTTTTTTAAACCAAAACGGAAATTAATTAATAAATATTGAAACGAAATAAAAGCAAGCGTAGACGGGTTAAACGAGAAATCAACATGTTATATGATTATGTCTGGCTATGAATCATGATGAATAAAATCAAATGCTGATTGTAGTGAATTTATAGTAAACAAAAAAAAAAAGAATAAAAACACTAGACACGCACGTAGATGACACATAGGCTGATTTTGCAAAAAAAACAAAGTATTCGTACTCAATTTTTGGACTTAAATAATGTCTGAAAATACTAAATTAGCATATTATATAATGATATATATTCAGTAATACAAAAAGATGTAATATCAGAAATAATTTTATATAATCATATGCGGAAAAAATAGTTAAATTGAATAAATCACTAATTATATTTATATTATTAAAAAAAAATCATATTTGAAGGACTACTAATTTGAAAAAAAAAATCTTAATAAAAAATCGTAAGCACATAGATCGTACGATTAATTTTTACAATGAGTTTCAGTACATATCCGGGACTGATTGATTAAATAGGTAAAAGTAGAACAGTTGGTTTATATATTGAGAGTGACTCACACTCAAATCAGACAACGCTTATTGATTGATTAATTAGTAAAGAAAAATTAAGAGAATTAATTGAAATTCATTTAAATGCTCCGACTACAGACGAATCAAGCGAGAAGTTTGGTAGTCAAGCAAAAGCGCCGATTTACAAAAAATTTACAAAAGCCGTATTATTTAAACTGAATAGGAAGAATAAAATAGAAAGCAAATTCTCTTCTAATTCTCTCTCTATTTCGCTCTCTCTCTCTCCTCATATTCACACACATACATAACACTACTGTAAAAAATGTACACCAGCAACACACAAACGAAAGAAAAATACACACAAAATATAGAATATAATATAAAATGTAATATAGAGTATAATAAAATACCTAAAACTAAATATACAACTACCAGAATATCTTTTTTACCAGTTTATGCCCATCTTTCGTTCGTTCGCTCGTTTTTTCTTGTTGATTCGCCGTTTTCACAAACTATGCTAAATTTGCAATTTAGTATAGTTTTTGTATGTGCGTGTGTGTACGTGTGTATACGTGTGTGTATGTGTGTGCTATAGCGCAAAAGCAATCAACAACAGGAGAAGGCAATAGTTAGACCATAGTACAACATTTGAGTACATATAATACAATGTATAATTTATATTATACATTAAGGTATGCACTTGAATATCTTGACAAACTCTAGAGATGATAAAATGTAAGTATTCTAGAATATATAAGAATAAGTATATGCTAAGGTAAAAAAAAAAAAAAGAAAACAGATCACATAAATAGTTATATATGAATTCTGGTACTTTATAATTGCATATTTACTACTTTTTTTTTTTCAACGTACTAGTAAAGTTCATACATTATGCGTAATGATGAATACTTTCCTACTTAAAACATATACTTAGTTTTAGACTAAAAGGCCGAAAACCAATATACCCTTCTCGTTCCCTCTGTACACAAGAAAAATTTGATATGCGCTTGCTCGACTAAACACTCTGTAAGCATCCATTTTGTGTAATAGTAAGTGAATATAATGTAAAGAGAGTAATGGATGTATTAGTCACTTAGAAGAAAGTGCATATCACTTATTCTGGTGTATATTCTTAGTGCACATAACAGAGTGGTTAATGTTCTATAATCACTCGCCACACAATATAGCTCGATCCTATGTTTTCACCAAGTTCTGTGCCCTCTGAATCAGAAAAAGCAAAGCAGAAAACTAGAGTACCTTTTCAAAAGAACAGTGAATGCAATCTACTGTCGATACCGACGTGTATGTAGAACCAAAAGTATATACTAATTGTTCTAGTCTAACTACTCAATAGACACTTCTGAGTGCCAAACATCATCTTAAGCTTGTGTACAAATGCGAAAAAAAAAAAAAATTAAAGTATATAATTCTTCTTTTTAAATTACAATGGGCGTTTGCTTAGCTGCCTTTGTCTGGCGCCATAATCTTCGGCTAAATTTTAATAGAATTGTATTGTAAAATTTTTTCACAGTGGTGCTGCTATCTTGTTCAAATGATTAAATTAATCACCTTTTAATATCTTTTAGAATGATATTATTTGCTATTACTCATTTATACAGATTTCTATTATCATTTTTGAGAATATATAAATTAAAAAAAGAACTATAGAAAATTTCAAGAAAAATCTTGATCGAAGTTATTTTATTATTAATTAAAAATATATATATATATATATATATATTTATTTATTATTATATATATATATATATATTTATTATTATATATATATATATTTATTTATTATTATATATATATATATTTATTTATTATTATATATATATATATAAAAATATAATCAATAAATTTCACTGAAAAAAATTCTTATCAGTATTTGAAAATTTTATTGTTAAAAATCTTTAAATGAGTTATCTTCTTATTTCATATGATATAAAATTCTTGGCAGGACTTCTGTGTGAATTATGAAGAATTCAACAGTTTCTATTCAACAGATTTTTATGGCCTAGGCTGTATATATATACTCTTTCATGTAAGAGTATCAAAAAAAAAATAAGGACATGCACAGAAAATAATAGAGCTACATAGAGTGCCGCCAAGTGGCCTTCACCTGGTGCATATATTTTCATGAAAAAGTTTCAAAGGTCATTAACATTTGATTCCTGGTTTTTTTTTTTTCTCATACACAAAATATATTTTTGATCATATACCATTTATGTGTATTCTCGGTATCTGCTAAATAGTGTATGTGTTTGATCTATACTATATAATGTAAGAAGAAAAAAAATACAAACAAAGCTTATTAATGAAATGAAGACATCTTGGTTTTTTTCTACCTCCTATGTTTATTAGTCTTAATCATGTGTATGTGATTTCATAAATAAAAAAAAAAGTGATTAAGTTAAGTGTAATGATTACTTAATTTCTGCTGCTGAAATAATCATGAGAACCGATTTGAATGGATGAAAACTTTTTACTTCTTTGCTCAAGGAATGATTAACAATGTGATAAAAATGTTTCGGTTGTCGAGAAACATATTTTTAAATTGTCAATGTTGATCAAGATTTTCATAAAGATTTATTGAAAAGTAATTGATAACGATCAAAATGTATCCGATTTAAACATTTTTCAACATCATCTACTCTTTTATTAGATTTTAAACACTTTAAATTAAGTAATTTAATGAAAAAATATCGCATTCATGATTTCTGTGATTTCAAAATTAAATCAACTTTTGTATGATTAAATTCACTGAACAAATATAATTTGTTCAATAAACCATTTATATTTTTGTAAAAAATTTTAATTGCTTTTTCGTACCATGAAGCATTTATCTAAAATTGTCATTCTGATTAGTTCTTTGACCAGGTTTATCTAAAATAATTGATTAGATCAATAAATTTATCGAATTTTATTAGATAAGTCTTAATTTTATGAACACAATTGTGCGTTGTGTAGTCAGCGGCTATATTTTCGAGCTCAAAAATATTTGGCAAGTCATAGTTCAACTATATATATGATGATTTTAATTTTAAAATAAAAACTCAAATCTCTAGATTTGTTACTACGAATATCAAGACAATTGATCTCTTGAAATGCTCTGAAAAAGGTACGCATATTTCTTAAATTCTTGTTTCAAATTTCTTTTCAAAAGTTTATTAATAAATGAATTTAAATTTGTACAAAAACTATTTTTATATGAAGCGTATCCAAAGTTTTATTTAAAAGAATTTCTTTTTAGACAATGTTTGCAGTCATTCTTAAAAGTCTATTTTCACAAAGATTGTCGACTAGAAAAGTGTTTTAATTTCAATTTAAATTTTGATACAGATTCATTTTTTTTTTAAAGAAAATTATGTAAAGTTTATCTGTGAAATATTTATAATGATTATATTTTAGCTTTTGTTAAATTTGAAAGCAAAAATCTAATGTCCAAATATCCGGAAATACATTTATTACATAAATAAAAGTTATTTCAATAGTATTTTCAAATTTCTTGTCTAAAAGATATTTAAATGCACAACATGCTCGAAATTTATGATAAATAGTATATTGAATTGTACGAAATTATAAAAATTTACAAAAAGGAATATCGATCATTTTTTTAGATTAAACATAGCCAAAAAAGAATTAACTTAAATAATAATTGATTTATATAATCGTTGTTAGCTAAATTGACATAAAAAGTTAATTTGTTAATTTAAAAATAAAAAGTTTAGCTCAAAATGCAAAGCAAAACATCTTCAAATCGTTATACAAATAGCAATAAATCGTCGATGAGTAATCATCAAACCGATCTATCATCTCCGATTAATCCTCAATTAATTAAGAAATCATCTAATCAAACAAAATTGAATGGCAATAATCATCCTTTATCTCATTCTGCAAATTATAATTGTAATTCCAATTATCCATTAAACAATTTATCAAATCAACAAATACGAAATAACAATCACACTATTAATCAGTCCAATAATCCCAGTCAATTAAATACAGTGCAATTGAATCAACACAATAATTTAATATTACTTAATTCACATCAAACTATACCAACACAATTTGCCCTAGGTACACCAGTGATCTCACCTTACATTAATTTAACCACAAGCCGTCTACATCATCCACATCAAACTCCACCTACTGTTCTACCATATTTAACTTATCATCAAACGACAAATGGTCTAGCAAGCAATGTAATAGGTCCAACACATGCTGTCGGATATGTTTCACTTTCTACATCGCTTCCACCAAGCCAACATGCAAGAAATTCTCAAGTGACAAATTTAAAGACTGTAAGTGTTCATTTTTAAACTTTTTAACTTAAATTTTTTTTTTTTATTTTTTGTTTGAAAGTTAGAACATTTTTTTTTCCTTAAATAATCTTTATTGTGTTGTATTTTCGATATAAAATTTCGTGTTAATATTTTTTAAATTTAATTGATTATTTAGTGATTGTTCTAATTTTCAGTGATATCTATTGTATATATATGTGGCTCAAGTTTATATGTGTAGACAATTTTTCTTACTCTTTAAACTTCATCTTAATAAGCCATCATTGAGAAAAATATTCTCTGAGTTAAGGTCAGTGACACTTGATAAACCATCACAACACAGGGCGTCTGATGTTTTGAAAAGAGAATTTTTTAGCTTTTTCGCTGGCATTTTAATTTTTTCGCTTTATAAGTGTATTTTTATATGTGTATGCCGAGTGGCTGTATAATGTGTCTTTACCAGAATTGGTACGCTTTTTATCTGCCTTTGGATTATTTGAATTAATAAAAAAATTTTCATTTTTTCTTCTATTCAGCTACGAAAAGAAAAGGCACATTTCAATTTGGCCGAATCTAAAATTGAAAAAAAAATATATGTTAGCGAAATTAAGAAATCAACACACAAATTGGTTGATGCGATTTGAATGATCTAACATTGTTCAAACTGCATACACTATTTAGCAGATACCGAGAATACACATAAATGGTATATGATCAAAAATATATTTTGTGTATGAGAAAAAAAAAAAACCAGGAATCAAATGTTAATGACCTTTGAAACTTTTT
>BLXL01010366.1:0-22512 GCA_023170135.1 Acarapis woodi
CTTTTTTTTTTTTTTTTTTAATTGTTGAAATTCGACATATTTTAATATATTTATATTTTAGAAATAGAAATTACGAATTCCGGAATAATATGTCAACCATTTTTATGAAAACAGATATGGTCTATATTCGACTGAATATATGAAAACGAAATTCGGTTTAGTCAAAGATCTTTGTGAATTGAGTATTAATGAATCAACATCTTCAACTCCCGTTCATCAAATCAATAAATTAGATTCAATCATAAAATTCACAAGCAAAGAAGAAGTATTTTTTAAAGTTCTAAAGAGCAAAGAAATCGTCAGTACATCATTCATTTCGCATAATAAACTTGATATAGATATTAATTCTTGTATTTACTTTCTACTTGATTTCTATGGAACAATGTTTCATTCTCATATTGCAGTACAAGAAGAAGTTCTCAAATCGCTTATTAAGATAAGCGACTTATTTTTTGATATCAACCAATTCAATAAAAATATTGAAATATTTTTCGATGTTTTCAAAACAGCATTCTCGCAGGAAGATGAAATACTTATACAATATCTAATACTTGGCATTTGTAAGTTCTTTTCAATCGCTCACGAAACTATGACTGATAATATTATTTTGGAAAAGATGAAGAAATGTATTGAAATATCATTAAAAAGTCAATTTTTATCTACAAGAATCAATTGCTTAGTAGGCCTTAATTATCTTCTTCAAGATAAGCTCAATGCAATAAATAAAGGAAGATCTAATAATACAAAAGATGCTCAAATCTTCATTATGCTTAAAGAATATGTGTTTAAAAATTTGTTTGAAAAAAATCTGTAAGTTATTTTAAAATTTGACAAATCGAAATTTTTTTTTTTCTTTTCGGTAACTTTTTAAATATATTTTTTTTGTTTCATTTGACAATTTAAATCAAGTCACAAAAATGTTGAACATGCAATTTTGGTCTGGAATTCAGCTTTTATGCTTGTCGATTATTATGTAGAAGATTTCGATGAGAGTAATTTCAATCAGAAATTATTTAGACAAATATTGATTGTTTTAACAGAATGCGAGAATGCACAGATATATGCAGTTGTTACAAATGGAGTTGCTCGACTTTTGGTGAGCGAATTTTTTAGAATACGAGAATGTAATAAAATTGTCAAAATTTGCATCGATAAACTGATGAGAAGAGCATTTTACGATTTTCAGACAATTGCTACTTTTCACATTCTTGTTACATCAATTTATGTTTGTGAGTGTAAAATAAGACTTTAGTCTTGATTTTTAAAATAACAATTTATTTTCCCTTTTTTTAAACTAATTAAATTTAAGAAAATTTTAATTAAAATAATATTCTTCTTTTATCCTACACAAAAATATTTTCAGTTGGCCTTTCACCAAATACTACTATCCAAAATGATCAAAATTATTTGGACGAAGAAATACTGAACTTAGAGAATATCAACATATTGTTTGGCTGCTTGAAGAAGCTCGATTGCAATCCAAATTATTATAAACTAATTGTTAATTGTTTGTCCGATATAGCAATCGATTTTATACCTGATGGAAAATTGTTGAATAAAGTGATTAATGAGTTTTTGATAAATCAAAATAATAATGTCGAATATTTTGCCATTATTTTGCACTCGGTATGCTTTTTTGTCTATCTTATTGTTCAACTCTAAGTTCAGAAATTTATTTCAACTTATATATGAATTATATAAATAACTGAAGCTTTAGAATTTATTATTTAATCGCATATTTTCTAATTAAATTAATATTTTATCTTGTGGTTAGGTGGTCACGAAACTTCAAAAGCATAGTAAACAAACATTAATCCACGACTGGACTTGCCTATCGATTAAGAACTTCGCTCAAATCAAGCCGATCGAATATGCCATTTCTTCAGTGCTAGTTCTTCTTGTTACTGCATCAAATAACACTTACATAAGATGCTTGTAAGTTCAATTTGTTATTTTGTTAATTTTTCAAATTTTCCTTTACTTACTTAATTTTCGGTAATTTTTTTTAACAGATTCGAGAATATTATTAGAAATTATGGTAAATTTACCTTAAAGGATCGATCACTTCTTAACAGTATCATTCAAAACTACATGGAAGAGGTAGGTTTTAATTAACACTCAATACAATTATATAATTTCTTTTAGATGCTAATTACATGAAAAAAATTTTTTAGACTAAATGATGAAATAAGAATAAAAATTACAGGCTTGATTTTTTTAACAAGAATTAATTTAGAACTTAGATGATATGCAAAGAAATTTATCATAAATCGCTTAAATATGTTCTTGAAGCGAGTTTTATTTATCCCCGAATACTTAAAACTAATAATTTACGCCTAAGGAAGATAAAAATTTTATTCGCAATCGAAATTTAAATTTTACAATCATTCGATCAAACTTTAAAATCGGATAAATTAAATTGAAAATAAGAAATATTTAATATCATTTTTAAATTTTTTTTTTAATTTTTTCTAAAGCTTAATACAGACAACGTTAAATTGCTGTCGATGGCGGTCGAAGATCTAGAGAAAATCATGGATTCTTAATTAGATAACAAAATTTGTTTAAATAAATTTTCACGCTTCAAGTAATTTTTCAATATTTAGTAATTCTAATATCACAAATGTTCATATCAAATTATATAATATTCAAAATTTAAAATTTTTCTAATTGAGAATATTTTGTATTTAAAGAGAATGTAAAACATTGTTACTAATATAGTTGTAATTTATTGAAAAAAAAAAAAAAGATATTTCAATTATAAGAATACCGAAAATTGTTGATTAAAATATTTTTTTATTTTTATATCTGTATTATTGAATTTTTCGCTTATTACTATTTATCGTTTTATAAAAATGGTTGACATATTATTCCGGAATTCGTAATTTCTATTTCTAAAATATAAATATATTAAAATATGTCGAATTTCAACAATTTAAAAAAAAAAAAAAAAAAGTGTGCGTGGCATTGTAAATAACTGATGACGTGCGCTTAAAATTCATAGAGAAATTTTCTTCAAAACTTTTTATTATTCAACATGTCAATAATCGAGTACTTAAAATAATTAGAAATTTTTTTTCAATCAACTTATTTTTTGCATTGATCATTTTTTTAATAAAGTGTGAATCAAATAAAAATCTAATTAATGCGTTCTATATAATGATCTATTAAGAACCAATTTGATATACATTCAAATATTTCTATTTGCTATATAGAAAAGAGATAAAAACATATTTATACCATTTGAATCTTAAAAAATTTAAACTGTTACTCACTTTACCAGTTTGTAAATACACGCATCGCGAATTCTAAATAAATGTTGGTCATCTTTTTGTACAATTAGAAAAGAGGAGTGATTTCGAACAAAAATGTATCAAATCATTAGCTATCATTTATTTTTTTTTTGTCAAAGTCGACATCTAGGGGATAAACATTGAAAATTTCAAATTTCTACACATTCCTATTCTCATGTTGAACGTATTAACAAATTATACCTAGTGTAACCAAGTGTCTAGTGTATAGTATGAACAATATATAGAGGTGTACACAATGTTCTAAGAACACTGTTCAACCTACACTGATACAATTATCGATTTTTTTTCTTGCTCTTTATATATACATGCCTAGTTCTTATATCTTTAGAAAGAATCCGTAGTAGCAAGTAAGTACACACTCTGCTTGAACTTTAGTACTGATCATAAGTATAGTTCGAACCTCGCATGTTCTCCCTTTCGCCATTATATTTTCAGTTTGTTTTATTAGTTCGCTTGAAATTCGAGTTTGCGAATTAGACTACTTAAGGTGGATCTGGTTTCCACGAATGCAAAATGTGTGTATGTATGTATGCGTTTAGTAACGAGACTTGAAACAAATCACAAGTAACAAAGGGAGGCAGCAGAGAAGCATACAGGCAAATAATTCGAGTCCATACATACAACACAGTGTCGAATACAAGATAAACATACACAGAGTTCGACTTTGATGTTCGAACACTAGTACGTTTATTCTTTTCGAAAAATTCGGAATATACACAGGCACACACACATACAATAAAATGGTTCAGAGAGTGGTTCCTGTGTATGATGGTAAACCTCTCAAGCACACACATTGGAAAAATACGAGATAAAAGTACTTTTAAGTGAAGTAGAAGAGTGCATAGTACACAGCGAGCTTTCTAAACCATTTGGCAAGAAAAGTTCAAGAGAAGTTCGGATCTTTCTGAGTTCTACTTTTTTGTTCGCTGCTTTGTCCTTTTCTCAGCAGATCCGCTCACTATTGCGACTAAGATAGATTCTCGCTGCTTTACATTGCGAGAGGCGATGATTTATGTGCAAATATTTCTAATCACTCAATAATTATTCATTTTATAAATTTACCTTTATTGTCGCCTGAGATTAATCCATTCTTCGCGCTCATTTTCTTTCATCTCAATTAAATTCAACTCTTCTTTATAATCACGTATAAATCATTCGTAAAAAAACTATCATTTAAATTAATCATCATAAATTCAACTATAAATTCTAGAGCAACCCTAAAACGACATTTTTTTCTTTAAATTAATGTCTGTGAAATTGAAATTTTCGATGTTCGTGTAATTTCTTAGATTGATATTCATCATAATTATTTTACATCTAAAATTTGTGATTTCCTAATCTATCTTTCCTAGTCAAAGGTAAATTCACATAATGTTGCTTTTTAAATTTTTTTTTTTTTTTTCTTTTTACTCTGTTTAAATGAAATTTCAATTTTTACCTCTGATTTCGTACAAAAATGATTCGAGCTGCTTTTTTTTTACTTGCGAAAAACGCTTGAATCGAATCTCCTGCTTCCTTTTTTTTTTTCAAACGTAGACTTGATTTAAAAATATTCTAAGTTTAAGGAGTATATAGATTGAAATTAAGGTATCCCTCACTCGCATAATGCAGGTAAAACAATTGACTTTTTGTAGGTGTGAGAAAATTTCATGCACAAAGGTCTTCTTTGCATAATAATATATTAATGGTAGATAGAACTTACTTCGCCAGAAAAGAATTTTTTCAATTTTAGTTCTTAACTAAAAATTAGTGCCTTTTTCCTTCTGTTTTACCTTAATTATTTAAAAAAAATTACTAATTATGGGTACAAGAAATACGTTTAGCTGGATTCATGTGTCGAAATCTTTGAAGTTTTATTTTAAAAATAAATTATTAACAAATTATTTCAGTTTTTAATATAATTAAGGTATATCATGTTTTATTTAGAGATATGTTTATTTAAATTCAATATTTTTAAAATGTTTTTAAAGATATAATTTGTTATCAATTTTAATGTTTTTTTTTTGATATAAACTAGATCTATTTAATCTAAGTCAATTAAATAAATTTTAATTTTTTTTGTTTTCCTTAGATATATTTCGACATTCGAACTCAAGATTCTATCAACCAATATATATACATATCAAATCGGCTTAATCTCTCAGTATCTTTAAAGTGCAATTTAATTCTTTTTGATTTTACAGAATTACAAAATCAAATTATTTAGATGAATTTTAAATTAGTTTAACCAATTTATTGAAAAAAGAAAAATATTTATTAAGAAAAGATAGATAAATCAAGCCTCCATAATCAATTTTTACATTGTCAAGATGAGCAGTAGTGGTGAAATGGCGAATAACAATTCGAACAATGCAAACTCAGATTTTAAAAGAAAGCGTAATTTTACAGGTAAGTTTTAACCCAAATTATTCTAGATGATAAATCAAAATTAATTTTCAAATTTATACCTATACAGAAGAAGAAAAGAACTTTCTCGTTGAATTAGTGCAGCAACATCAACAAATTATTACCTCCAAAGATAATAAAAGTAGTATGAAAATCCTAAAAGATAAGGTATGGAGTGAAATACATCAACAATTCAATGAAAATAACTTACGTAATTTTAATAATAGTACGCGTACACTTGACCAATTAAAGGTATGCTATTTTTTGATCACATTTATTCATTTTTTTATAATTGATAAATTTTATTTTTTTCAAATTATACTATGTATAAAATTATTTTTAAAGAAATGCTGGGAAAATTTGCGAACAAAAGCTAAACGAGAATACAAACAACTAAACATAGGCAATTCATTGGAAGAAAATAATTTGCAACACAAAATAATAAGTATTATAGGTGACGAGCTTGATCACAATCAAAATGCTACCTTTGAATTTGGCGATTCGTTTGCTATTGACTATGAAGGTGGTGATTTTAACAACATTATTGGAACATTAAATCAAAATTTACATGAATCACCTCAACTTCAAGTACAATCGCCTAATCGACCTCAAATGCGACAAATTCTTGTCAACAAATTAATTTCCAAGCAGCAACAACTTAAACAAGATGATCTAAATGATGATGAGAACGCAAATCTAGTTGATGATTTAAGAATTCAAGCAAATAAGAAAAATCCTATAATTGGCAAACAGCAATTGATTGTCGAAGGTAAACTTGTTAATAATCCAGAAGATGTTGTTGTAGAAAATGAGAATGATTTGGTTGATGATATTAATGGTGATGAAATAATAGATGAAGATGAGGATTTAATGGATGAAATTGAAGAAGAGGAAATAGGTTATGAAGATGATTTACAATATGAAGATGAAGGCGATTTAGATGATGATGTAGATGAAATTGTTTATGAAGAAGATGGTATGTTGACAAGTATTGTACGCAATAAATCAAGTGGGAATAATATTACTGGTCAAAATAAGAACAATAGTTCTCCTTACGTAAATGGAAACGTGAAACGTCTCAAAGCGAACAATAGTTCTACAATTGAAGATGGACACAGTTCATCTAATCATAGTAATAGTCTCAATAATTTTAAACAATATTCACCACAACAGAATAAAAAATTTAATAGTCAATTAGCCTATAATGCTCGCAATTATCCAAATAGCTTCATTCTCAACAAATCGATCTTCAACAAAAGTCTCAACAATAAACTTATCAGCAACAATCTCAGTAATAATCTTACTGAAACTTTAAGTGATCTCAAATTAAAGGAACAAAGAATTCGGTAAGTTAAAATTTAATTAAAAAACATATTTCAAATGACTTATAAACTGAATGTGCAAAATTTTCTACCAGACTCCGTATGGCACGTGCAGAACTAGTTGCGAATCGAAAAAGGGCACAACTAGAATTGAATCTTGCGATGGCTAAACTTGAAAATGAAAGAAGAAAGAAACAATTACTTGAACGACAATTAGAAAATGAACAATTGACCCACCGAATTTATCGTAAGCAAATAGACAAACAAAATTAAAAACATCCGTATAATGATTGTCAAATTTAATGGCAATCGAGACTGTGATTAAAGAAAAATAGTCTCATCATATGAATTCACCTTCATCTTTATTTGTAAAAATTCATTAATTTTGACTATATAAATGTGTCTATGTGTTTCAAGTAACTTTTATATGTGATTTAACAAATGATTAGTATCATTAATTCTACCCGACTAGAAAAGGTTTAGTCATTATTATTTATCTAAATTATTTTTCATTATTTAACACATTTTCTCTTCAGCTTTCATTGGCACCCAGTTCAAGCGCTTTTTGCTTGTCCAGATGACACTTTAGAAAAATTTCTGTTTTCTAAATTTTTATCACCCTTCTCTAATTTATTTTTTCAATTTTAATTCTTTAGCGATCGTAACCCTTCATTCAGGATCTTCAATACTTTAGAGTTTTTTTTTTGAAATTTTCCAAAAAATATTTTAAATTTTTTTACTCCTTGAAACAAATCTTTCTTCAAAAAAAAAAAATCAGTTATCTTTTGCTTATTATCGAAATAGAATTTTATAAATGAGCAGATTAAAATTTCATGGTCTAATTTACTTAAAAAATGCATATGAAGTTTTAATGATTCTATCATATAGATGTCCTACTAAAATAAATAGTGATTACATTTGGTTATATGTGAATAATTAAGAATTTTTCATTCAGTTCGTCAGTGTGTATTAGGCATAAAGTTTTTTAATAGTTGGCTCTAGGTAATGTTTAAATATTAAAAGTGCGATAATGAGATTGGTTTATTTCGCTAAGAATAATTTTTAATTTTAAAAAAATATAATGAATTCATATGTAGATTAGAAGATCAAGGTGATAAGGGGTCGACTGGACTCAAAAATAATAATGGAATTTTATTGTAAATGTTATATCATATATGTTTAAATACATTTTTGATAGTTAATCTAGATTGTATACTTCACTCAACCTGTATATATATGGTAAACGTGAAGTGTGCGACCACAGTGTTATTAATTAGATATTTGTAATAATTGAAAAAAAAGGCGATCTTTTCTTTTTCTCAAAAAGCACACTTAATTTGCCCGTATTTTTTTCTGTATACTAATGAAACTCTAATTCCAATGACATGGTTTGCTAGATAAATTTAGATGAATCAGCTACCAAGTGACAAAGAATAATAATATTCCCTTAATATTTGAAGAGATTTTTTGATATTTAAGAAAAAATCTCATAAAACTTGAAAAAAATTAAATAATCTTAAAGTCAACTTTCTAAAATATTTCATTTTGAAATACAACATGCTTAAGATCACACCCGACAAACAACTGTAAAAATTTCTTCTCGGCTTATAAAGATATGATTTCAAGCCTCAACCCACAATCACCATATCATTATTCGAGCTCTAACCACAAGAATTCGTTTTGAACCAGTATTTAATTCAATTTTATCATTAGAACTTAGTTTCAGATTAGATATGATTATATTTGTTCAAAAAAAAAATGTATGACCCGTCAACTTGCCTACTCATTCCCCATATTAATGTTATATTTATTAATGAAATAAAAAATCCATGACTTTAAAAACTTATGTTATATTTGTTTGAAATAAATTAACTAATGAAATATACTTCGTTTTGATACGATTTTCTGTTTTTATATTTATCAAATTATATCTAAATAATTAAATGCCTGATAAAATAATGAATATTTAGAAGAAAATAAATTTGAATAATTTTCACTACATAGAAGAAAATCAAACATTTTTTTCTATTGATTTCCGCTCTAGCACTGTTGATCTGCATTTATAGATTTCCTTTTAATTTTTTAAGAAAAATTTTTTCAAAATTCATTTTATCAATTATAAACTCTTAAATTCGGATTTTTAAAAAAATTGAATCAGATTCTAATTATTTTGTGAATATTTTTTTAAATTTTCAAAAAATTATTCAAAATTTGATCAAGATTTATATAAATTTAAAAGAAAAATAAGGATGAGAAAAGGCTCAAAAAATATCCAATCGGCTAATGCCATCAAGTTCGAAGTTTGAAGCTTATCTGGATTCGTGAGAACCAAAACGAAAAAAAAATCTTGTTAAATTTAAAATTTTTTCATTAGTATTTCAAATAAATAAACAGTATACTTGATCAGAGAAAAGTCAAAAATCGGCGGCACATCAGCCAAGCTTACGTCAGCTGACATTGCCTTGTTTATATAATTTTCTTCTTTTTAAATTGAAAATTCGTACATCTTAATCTTATCTAAACAGAATTATTTGATGATTCAATTATCTCAAGAAATTCTGTTTATTATGTAAATTTTTATTTTAATTTTAAGTAAAGTGTTCATCACATCAAAGCTTGCTTGTTAAAGTGTATTTAAATGAATTCAATTTTCAAATTAGTTTTAGATTTATAGACGCGAATTCGACCATTGGTTAATTAGCGAATTATCTATATCTAATAAATATTTTGATCTATTTTTAGAAATGGGTTTAAGACCTATATTTCAAATTAAAAATTTTTAAATGCTTAAATTTTGTATATATTTTTATTTTGAAATCTTCTAGTATTATTTTTTTATATTTTGATCTAAGAAGCAATTTGTCTATTTTTTAATCTTCATTTGTTATTCATGAAATTTTTAAAATTTGTATTTATATGAACGTGTAATTTTAAATTACCTTGAAAAAAAAAGTCTATCTAAATAAATTGGAGAGAGTCGCGATGAATGAAAATAAAGATTGTAATGTATTTGGCAAGCAGGAAAATGATGATCGTTCTTCTAAAGAAAGCAGACAAAGGTAATTTTTTTAAAAAATAAATTTTATATTCAAATATGATTGCATTGATTAAATATTACATGTTTTGGATAATTAACGATCTATTTCATTTCAAATAGTGACACTGAAAAACTAGATGAAGAAAATGAAGTTAATGAAGAATTAAGCGATAATTTGATTAAAGATTTAAAAATAGAGGATGTTGATGAGCTAGTAAGAAAGTATGATGGTAAAGTGCTACCCGAATGTTTGAGAGGCAAATTATGGCAGGTAACGTATACATCATTGTCTTTGTAATCATGGATTCAAGAGATAATTTCAATTATTTTATGTTCGTAATTTTATTTTTATTGTTTTAATACAATTCCCTTTTTTTTTTGTCGCTCTCAACATGAACACATTATCTTTTCATATGTAATCAAAAATTTTTTTATGACTAATGATGATAAAACAAATCGCTATAAAAAAGGTGTATTTAGGTATCGAACAAAAGAAGAACATTAGTTTGCCTGAGATATTTGATTTGAATAATCAGAAAATAATTAGATCAGATTGTCAAAAGTTAGTACAAAAACTAGGATTAGATCAAGCTGAAGCATTTCGATTACAAAGTGACCTCGAACAAATATTAACAGCACTTTGTAAAAATTACAACATCTCTTATCATATAGACAACAGTTGGTTGGACATAATTCGCATTCTTTTACCACTCAAATTAAATAAAATTGAACTCTACAATATATTTGAAAGTATAGTGATCTACTTCATACCAAAATATTGGGAATTTGATCGTTCCAAAGATGAATTCACCGCCAATAATCAAGCATCTTATTTATTTAGATTGCTTTTACTTTATTTTGATCCTGAATTATGTTCATTTCTTGACACCAAAAAAATCACACCTGATATGTATGGATTAAGTTGGGTAAGTGAGTGATAAAAAATTAATAATAATTAACTTATGTATGTGTAATCATGATTAACTTAAATTTGTATATTCTTACACAAACTAATTTTATGATTTCTTGTCTGCCTTTTTATTTAAATGCTTGAAATAGTTTAAAAGTCTTTTTGCATCACATTCGAGCATTAAAATAATTCAAGCACTATGGGACATATATTTACAAAAAGATGAACCATTGATGATATTCTTCATTTCGTTGGTAATGATCTTGAATACAAAAGAACACCTCTTCGAAATGAAAGACAAATCAAAAGAAGATATTATCAATTTCATAAATTCAATACCAAATGATCTAGATTTAGAAGATATCGAAGATCTCTATGAATTAATACAGGCTTTTTATATTTCACACATACCTAAATCAATACGCGAACTCAATAATCTTATTTTTTATAGTTCGAAATCAAACGAGGATGATGAAGATGAAGAATTTAATGATTTCTCATTAAAAAATAAAATTACCGATCTATCTCAAATTTTATGTTTGCCTGTTTCTGTACGAAGTATGCTTCCTTCAAATTCAACACAATCACAATTTAGATTTTTTGTTGTCGATTGCAGACCACCTGAACATTATAACAATGGCCATCTTACAACCGCTTTTCATTTAGATTGTAGCCTGGTCAGTATTTTATGTTAAAATCTTTTTTTTTATTAATTTCAATCTTATATTCATTTATTTTGTCATATAGATGCTTCAAGAACCAGCCAAATTTAATAATGCAGCTCAAGCATTACTTATCTCACAAAAACAAGCGATAAACGCTGGTTCACTAGCCGGTGGCAAGCATTTATGTTTTTTGGGTTCGGGTCGTGAAGAAGAAGATCGATATTTAAATATGGTAGTTGCATATTTTCTACAAAAAAAACAAGAATATGTTTCAATTGCATTTGGTGGTTATGAACAATTACACAATTTTTTATCACAAAATCATCTGATGAATATGTTTATGACCGAACACAATAGAAGATACTGTTTACCATGTTCTAAAATCGATTCGATTCGTAGTTTATCATCATCTGATTCAGCAAATAAACTCGTCGATAAAAATACATATAAACTTACAACATCTTCCTCAATTTTTAATTTTTCTACGTCAATTACATCTACTCTCAACTCGTTGAATCGTAATATTAATGTAATGAACAAAGCAGTATCTGACAATAATTTTAAAAAAAACTCAAGCACGAGTTTGAATAGCAATACAAATAGTGAAAGTGATTCATTGTTCGATAAATTTACGTCAACATTTAAAAATAAATCTCAAGGCATAAAAGAAAAATTGGTAGATATTATGTCAAATCAATCGAATTCAGGTTCAGTAAAGAAACATGTTTCGAGCACTGATCTTGGCAAACGATATAATCCACGAAATTTCAGTATTGCTGACGATGGTTTGTTCAAATTTAATTTTGCAATTTGTTATATAATGATTAATTTATTTATTCAATTTTATTTATTATTAATTTTCAGAGAACATAGATGAAGATGAATATGAAAATGATCTTGAAATTGATGTTAATGCTTGGTGTAAACAAAATAATGCAGTTGGTATATTTGGATGCAAAGAATTGAAAGGAGACAATTTGTGTTACCCTAGGTATTTAAATTTTTTTTCATAGTTTTCTTAAAGTTAAATAATAAATAAAAAGTTTAATAATTAATTTTGAAAATTTTTCAATTAGTTTTCTGGTGCTCACTGATTCTCATTTATACATTTTAAGGGAAATACCACATAATAAGGGCTATGCTAAAATAATTGCTAAACGGCCTTTAGAACGTCTTTTACAAATTACAAGTAAAAAAAAGCGTCCAGAAACAATAACAATTCGATACGGTCAACCAGGTGAACGTGATGAAGCGTCAAATATTATGATTTCAGACCAACTTTTGATTCCGAAACAAGTCGAAGCTATTGAAATGATTCGACAACAAGTGAAAATCGCCTTAAATACTGAAAATTCAAGTGGATAATAAATTTTGTAATTTAGTTGATCAAGTGTCCATTGATTTTTTATATAGATAAATTTTATTTTTGTTTTTTTCCCATTTGATTGTGATTTTTGATTCGATTTTCTAGACTTTTTTATTGTTATTACCGCAATGTGCAATTTAATTGTCTTTTTAGATAGGTGAATAATTCATTTCTTTTTTGAACATCTACTCCAATTAATAATTTACAAACATTTGAACACTTCGAATGTATATTATGAAATAAAATTGATTTAATCAAAAATTTTATTTCTTCATCAATTTTCGTTAATTTACATTTCAAAATATTGTGGACATTTGAAAAAAATGTAAATTAATTTAATTTAATAGACATTCAGATTTTTAAAGCCATACATATATTCAATAATTGTCAAATGAGTAATTGAAATTTTTCTACTTATAATTGAAAAAAAAATAGTTTCGGATAATTTTTAATTTATATTAAAAAGTAAACATTCACACGCATTTATTATAAGTTATTCAATAATTACAGATACTAATTAATGGTGATCATACTAAAAATTGTGTTGCACTTTTCTGTTAAGATAGTACTGATGAAGTGACAAGCATAATGTAAAAATGTAAATGCAAACAGCTGAAAAAATATTCAGAATTAGTTTTTGCTTTAATAAGTTTGAAAAAATTTTATCTCACCTATCCAGCAATTGTGAGCCTTAAAGAAAAGAATTTCATAAGTTGATAAAATCAGAAAATTTAAGTAAATGATAAAAAAAAAAAATGCATTCTGTGATTTCAAAAAATATAGTTAAAAATTTTAATGACTATTATGTACAGTCAAAGAAACTCGAATCGGTCATCAAATTTGTGAATAAAGTATTGTTTTTTATCTAAATTATTTGTATTTTACAAATACGATTAACTATTTTTATTGGCGTAAAAAAAAAGAATTTGAATATAAAAAAATTTACCGCAGATTCGTATTTCGACCAAGCTCTTGTATAAAATGAATTCAAACTTTCTTCTTCTTCTAATTCGATATTCAAATCTTCAGCGAAAGCAATCGAATGAGTATAAAGTAAAATACCCATAAATGTCAATTGCAAAATTCCCCATATTGACATGGTCGCACAACAGAGTGATAATTTCTTACCACAAACTATCATCATCTTGATTAGGCTAAATAATATCGATCAAGCAAAACAAGAGTAAAGTTTGAACCAATGGATTGCTATATAGAAAAAACAAATGTTTCTAAAAAATATTTATAGTTCTGATTATTGCAATTAACTTACTTGTTCAAATTTCTTTTCACCGAAATTCTACCTTTCGAATAGATTCATTTGCAGTTAATTATGTCCCGGTACCTTGATTTTTTTTATCTTAAATTAATAAAATCTTAAAGATTCTATATTACAAATTAAAAATATAATAAATTTAAACAATTTTTTTTTGACTAGCTTAGTTAAGCTTATTTTCAATAAATTGGATTACTCTAAATTCTAGTTAATT
Source organism: Acarapis woodi (assembly GCA_023170135.1). Taxonomy (NCBI): domain Eukaryota; kingdom Metazoa; phylum Arthropoda; class Arachnida; order Trombidiformes; family Tarsonemidae; genus Acarapis; species Acarapis woodi. Next base: position 14,487 of record BLXL01010366.1, read on the forward strand.
TTTATATAAAAAAACCAAATTTAAAAATTAATAATTAATAATTGAAGGTTTTTTTAACAAATTGATCCTATCTAGATCATTTCAAAACTCCCATCCGATAAAAAGCATCGAATACTAAATTTTTTTAGTACTATCGAAGCACTTTGAGCGTGCTCAGATGTTTGATTTCCAATTTTATATATCATATTATGGTATATGATCATTGTAAAATTAAAGATCACATTGAACAGTTCAAAGGCGCCGAATTTGATTATTATTTCAATCTATATTTGTATTTAATTTAGACTATATTTATACTTGAATATGTAAACAAATAATCAAATTATTTAGAATTAACGCTTCATAATTACAAATTACAAGCTTCAAGTTAATGCCGGACTGTAATCAAATGCACTAAACGCAATGTTTAAAAATAGAAAATTTATTTATTTTGAGAACTAAACGAATAATTAATGACACCAATCGCTGAAATACGATTTTCAATTCTGAATAATTTCAAGATATGTTCAAAAAAAAAAAATTAATAAAACGAACTAAATCGAATTATAACTATACAATTAAAAATTCTTTTTTGAAGTACATTCAAAAGCACGCCGTGTCACCAATCGACTAAAAAATGGTTAAAAAAAAAAAGGCTATTTCGATCATATGTTTTGTGCTGCAAAAAAAAAAAAACAAAGAAATTGATGTTTTTGTTTCTTTATTTTTGAAAATAATAAAAAGTGATTGTAAATCTATGAATTATTTTATTAGACAATATAATGGTCAAAAAATGCATTTGATCAAAAAACGCACAGACCATTCTCGAAAACGCAACGGAATTTTTAATTGAACAGCTTTTGTTTACCTTTTTTTCTTCAATACTGTGTATGCGTGTATGTTTTTGTTAGCAACATTCATTTTTAAACAGAAAAGAGCTCAATTTTACTTGAAATGATCTTTATCTATCACTTTTGATTATATTTTCAATTTTTATGCTTTTTAACAAGTAATTTTTTTAAACTTCGATTTAAATGGTGACTTTTAATTCTAAAACAGTATAGAGTTATTTTTTTCACTTTTTTCCGAAACACAGATCTCAACTCCAAAACAATTCGACATCTCTTATCACCCGTCTTTCATTTATACAGATTAAATGATATCATTTATATGTTATTCATCAAATTTTGATTTTAAAAGAATTATTTTAATTTTAATTTTTAAAATAAATTGATCGTATATGTTTTAAGTCCTAAAATTTTCAATCAATTTATAGTTTTTGCAGATATTAATAAAATGGAATTTCTTCTGTATCATAATTAAAAAATTTAAATTTATTAGTGCAGTATCTAGAGAAACGGAATTGTATTCAAGCAAGTATTAGATATCAAAAGATAATCAAAAAGAAAATTGGAAAATGAAAGAATGATTTATTTTACTTAAACAATTCGACTATCATCTTTATGAAAAAATTGATCTATAAAATCATTAAGGACTCAATATCAGCCGAGCTTTTCGAATTGCAAATATACGTTTACAGTGATGAGTGATTCATCTATTTTTATTCCAGAATCGGCGGGTGTCGATATACCTGATGGTGAATTTAGATCAATTCTGAGATCATCACATAGTTTAGATAAGAATTTTCATTTTAAGGGCTCATCCAAAGACACTGAACTTTCACGTCTTATTGATGCCGTACAAGTTGATGATAATATACCTATATTGGAAACTGTTGAATCGCTAACACCTAATCATCTTGATGAATTAGATGATGAAGTGTTCGACTATGAAAGTTATAATGAGTCATTCCAAAGAAATCGACCTATGAATCTATTCAAATTCACAAACCCATCTATTACAGCACATTNNCATCTGCAACATAGTGTAATGGATTGCAACCAGTCGAAGGATTTTTAAAATAGATTAAATCAGAATTGTGGTGAGGATGTGCTGTACAATTTGAAGATGAGGTACAATTTAAAGAGGAAGGCGATGATTTTTCGATTGGCACAAAGTAATGATTATTATCCGCTTTATGAAATGGACTCGAATGAGGTGTCGGAGAAGTAGATGAATTAGGAAGTAACTGATCAGATGAATCGACAGTACTGTTGTTGAATTGTGATTGATGATTGTAGAGTAATTTTTTTATTTTGCTTAATTCACCGTTGCGAATGTAGGATAAAAATGTATAACCTCGATACTCATAAACTATTCGTTCTTTTAGCTTATCACTTCCTGATACGTCTATAGCTGTTTTGCCGTTTACTGCTTTCAAATATGGATTTGCACCCCAACGAAGTAAAAGAGAACATACTTCGACTTTAACTTTGGCAGCCGCTTTAATTATTTTAAAAAAATGAAAAAATTTCTATTATTTAAATTTCTTGCCTATAATATTTAGAAACCGACCTTCATGTAATGGTGTGAATTGGTATTCGTCGGCTGCATTAACATTTGAACCAGCCATCAATAATGTTTCACAAACTTCATAATGACCATACGAACAAGCATTATGCAAAGGTATGAGTTCTAAAATTAAAAGGATTAATTAATAAATTTAATCATTTAATTGAAAGTAAAAGATCATATTACCTGATTTATCAAGCGCGTGCACATTTGCACCATTTCTTAGCAAGATTTCAACAATACGAATTCTGTTGTATCCAGCTGCTAAATGTAAAGGTGTGGACTTGCGACCATCTTTTGCATGACAATTCACATCGCATTTTTCAAGAGCTGCTAATAGTGATTCTTCATTGCCTGTGCGAGCAGCCTCTAAAAGCTCATTAGAGAATTGCTTTTTTTGCTGGTCACTCTTTCGGTGATGGTTAATTTCCATTCTACGATCATTTTCGATTAGCTAAAGTTAAAATGAAAATTAGTCGAGTTTGTTTTCTCTTATTGAACAATATATTTTTGTAAAAGCAAAGAATTATCTCAAACGTTAACTAAAAAGCATACACAGCGCCAATTGAATTTCGATTAAAAGATGAATCGATTAATTGAAAAACAGGTAAATTTAGAAGTGGCGCGAATGAAGTAACTAATTGCCTTTAATCATATATACGCATAAAAATGCAAATACACACTTTTCTCTAAGATTTCTATCTCAAATTTGAATCGAGCGAATAAAAAAATTCTTTCAAACAAAAAGCAAATAAGAGTGAACTTACCTCTTTCTTACAATCATTTCGATTAATCAAATTCTGTTTGGTGTGACCACCATTATCTACTTGATATTTAATGTGAAAGAGAAAAAAAATTAGAACATAAAGCTGAAAAAAGAAGTTTATTCAATTGTTTAATATAATTTACTTGAAGAATTCAGTTTGGCACATTAAATCATGGGATAAGTACTAAAAGTTAGAATGGCTGGGCTGAGAAGATTAGCATGTGTGTTTTGCTGTTAAAGTTAATTAGACTAATTTAGTCAAGTAGAAACTATTTGATTTAAGGAATATGCAAATGCCTTTTAAAAGTCTCAATTTGATTTGTGAGAGGCGAGTATTAAGTATTTAATCAAATTGATATCTTAATAATTAATTTTTACATTTTAATTACTAATCATTGAATGAACAGGGTGTGCTCAAGAAAGACAAACAAAATTATTTCTTATTTTATGAACCATTCTAATATATGCTTTGAAATTAAATCTATAAAATTCAATTACTCACAGGTTCAAATTAATTATTAAAAAGGAACAAAAACATCATTGTTTTGTCACAAAAAAAAAAATAAATAATCAGAATAAAGTTTTNNCAAAAACTAAATAATCATAATAAAAACTATGATTTTTGTCGCAAAGGACATTATATATAATAAATCAATTGCGTATTATAAAAAATATAAAGTATGCATGAAATACATCTATTTACAGACTTGAAAATTCGATTGTGTAAAGCGATTTTCAATATTATGCTTAAATTAAGCAGACCTTAAAGCATGCTCTGATAAAAAGAGCAACACATTATACGAATTCCATATCTATTATTTAATTATATAGCAGACCAAAAAGAATTTCAAGTCTTACTGCATTTGACAAACTAACTAAATTTTCAAATAATTTGGCTTAAGCCTTAAGATTAAAAACTTGAGGATTAAAAGATCTCTTTAGTCTAGTGGTCAAATTTTTTTGTTTTGGGTTTCGAAAAAAAAAGAATATTTTCAAAAGTATTTTCGATCTTTGAAATAGACAAACCTGGCTATTAATCTAAATGATTTCTCAACTCTTAATCTGTCATTTAATAAATAGAATGAGAGGGGCAAGTAATTGGAATTTTTCAAAAAAGTAAAATAGTTCTAAAATAAACATTAGAGGATTTTAATCATTTTAAGTGCCGGTCATGCTTATGTAAACAATTTTCAAATCTGTGAAATTTGATTTAAAAAAAATTTTTTAATAGTGAAAGGTCTGAAATTTGTTAATGTTTCACAGTCAGTTAAAACCGCAATACTATGCATCAAGTACTCACACTATGTGATCAATAAAGACATTATCAGACTTTGAAATTGTGTAGATGTTGCCTAAAAATCTTGTTAACTACACCTATTTATTGTATGGGCGAAAAAATTTTGATCAATTAATGATTTATAGACCTTTTTTTTAAAGTATTGAAATAAGATTTTATATTGTGTGAGAGTCACTAGAAAGAACAAAATATTTTTTGGCTAAATTTTTTGAGATATTTTGACTAAAGAATTTTCGCTACAAAAAAGTCCAAAAATCGATCTGATAATTTTTAATTCATAAATCTTCAAGTTTTCTAAACTTGAATTTTTCTGATTTGCTATAGAGTCCTATAAATTGAAAGGTTAAATAAAATTTATTGAGTGAACCAAAAAAATTTATCACAAGATTTTAAAATTATTGGAAAAATCCTTTTTTCAAAACAGGTACATTTTAAATAAAAAATAAATCACTTCAATGTTTGTTTAACTAATCCGTATGTTGTGTTTATAGTGTTAAACCCTTTTTGGTTACCTGTACACGATTAAGTGTGATATCTTTTTTATTTATCTTTTAAGTCAGTATACATGGATTATTTATCAAGTGACCACTTTAAGAAGAGAAATTCACATGAACGCATTTTCCATTCAACTCTTTGTGTATATTTCTGTTCATTTTTTTTTTTTTTTCATTCTATATTTTGTATATATTCGCACTATTTTTCACAAGTAGTAGTACACTAGTGGTCACAGTTTTAAATCTCAGCCAACTTTATATTTTCAAAATTATTTAAACTAAACAATTTGTTTGCTTGAACGTAGTAACACAATAATTCCTTTAAAAAAGTGATTTTTTAACTATATGACACAGAGATTCGAATTAAATTTATATAAATCGGCACAAAATTTTTTGCCTATCACTTGAGATAATAAGTTCTGTTGGGTGGCAAATTTTTTTATTTGTTTCAATTGTCCTATTGTTAAAATTACTGACGAGTTTATGAATTCATCAATCATAACAAATGCCTATAAAATTTTGTTGAGCCTAAAGCGATTTTTGAATTTTTTGAAACAGTAGTTTTAATAGTCAATTTTTTTAACGAAAAGTTAAATTGAACATTATTTGTACAACATGTAAACTTGTGAAGTCGAATACTGACGTTAGTTTTATAGTTCTAAAGAACACGATCACCATTTATATAAGAAATTGCGTAAAAAAATCACTTTCCTTCAATCTAAGAAGAATTTTCTTCATAATTTAGATGTAAATTTAGAATTTTTTTCCAAAGGCGATTCAATTTGCGACGGTTCATATTTCAATCATTTTAAAACAAGAAAAAGAAATGATATTTCATATTTTATACACACATTATATTAATATATACATGTCATGAACATAGTAATATGCAAAAAACTAAACATTTTTTTACCTGAATAAAAATTCATATTAGAAGTTATGTTCCTATTAAATTTTGAATGTTAATGCAGTATTCAAAATATATTTGATAAAAAAAATATATACAATGAAACGTTGCAAGCAAATGATCTCATAATTCTAAATGAATCGATTAAAAAGTTATTATACCATGTGAATATAAGATGTATTATAATAATTTTTAATTTGTAAGTTTTGATAAAATAAATTTTATTAAGAATCGATAATCTAGATTATTACAAAATTTCAACAAGAATAGCACCAAAATTAAAATCATATATAATTATATGTAAAATTTAAGATGCCTTGGTTAGAAAATAATTAGAAATAAATTTTCTATAAAACGTTGTTATCCTATAATTTTTTTTTTCAAATTTACTTTACAATTAGACCAATTCATATTGACTCAATAAAATAGTCTATTAAGCAATAGTAGTATATGATATTTAGAAAAGAAAAAATACCTAGATTAGTTCTACTTGAAACGTAGGCAGCTATAAACTTGTATCAATAAAACATAAAATAAGAATAAAAAATTACTAAAAAAAATCTACTATTATTCGATAAAGCAACGTTACAATTTAGATCTACTTGAAAACTTGAAAAGGCAAATTCAACACATCTTAAAGTGGATAAAAAAAGAATAATAATTTTAATAAGATAAAAATTCTTTCCTATAACTTCCGATGATTTGAAAATTGTAAAATTATTGATTTTTTTTGAAAATTATTTAAATTTTTTTTTTTGCTGAAAGTAAGAATATATCTAAAATATACCAGCTTATATAGACTTGAGAAGAATAGTCTGATTTTCTAAAAATTTATTGGCAATTCTTATGATAATCTTGACAGCACACTTATATAAATCAAATTTTTTTATATTTCTTAACTCACCTTACATACAAAAAAAAAATTTTTACACCACAATTCTCAAAAGAGCTTTTTTGTTCAATTATTAATGTTCAATTAGATGAGCTTTTTTTTATTAATCATAACAAAAAAAAGTTATTGATAATAAATTAATGCATTAATATGACGCTTTAGGTTAGAAGCCAATCACTTATAAATCTAAAAAAATGAATTCAAGCTTGTATGCTTATATTTTAGCAAGAAGATGATCAGAGAGAAGTGAAATAATATTTTAGATAAATTTTAGACAAAAAAATCTAAGCAGCATTCTATAGTATTCCGCGAAGGTTCTAAAAGGTAATGAAGATAACATTTTTAAATAGTCCTTCAATGTGTTGACTAGTTGCTTTCTAAATTTCGACGCAACATCTATTACGATCTACTGATTGAGCAACCACTTGTCTATAACTAAAAAAATATTGAAATAATTTTTTTATTCTTTTAAAAATGAAAAAAAAAAAAATAAAAATGATAAAATATTTTTCATGTAATTTCATGTAATAATTTTTCGCTTAAAAATAAGAATTATTATTATTAAAATAGTAAAAGTATGAAAATAAAAATTTATAAAAAAAAAAGGAAAAATCGTGAACGATGCTTTTAGAAATCTATTAGATATTGAATATTTCAATTGTTTGGCAGTTTAATTGATGCGAAATTGCAATCCTAACTTAATACAATTAAAATTAAATCTTATTTATTGCGTTTATGGTCCAGTCTGTTTAAATTATTTTTTTTTTCCGACGTTAAATATTTTGATGTTTGCTTTAGATAAATTCAATTTTTTACCTCTATAAAACTTGCTTCTCGTTATAGATCTAATTTTTACAAAATTCTGACATGTTTATATAATAATGCAAATAATTTTTTTATCCTTTTCAAAAAACTCAAAATATTTGAATGCATATCTCGACTGAAAACAGGTCAGTAACTTAAAAATTATATCTAATAATTTTTGATTTTATCCATTTAAATCTAGAATCTAGAATTAACATTTAAATTGAAAAATAATTCGTTTTTCAAAAAAGAATTTTTTGAAAAAAAAAATTTTATGTAAATATTTGAAAGTCAACGAAGAATTTTTTCTTTAAAATTAACTCTTTAGTAATTATAGAAAGTCGAATTCGAGCAGACTAAAAACTCTAGAGTCATTAGATGATGTCTACACATTTCAGAGGTAAAAAAATTTAATTTCTCTGCTTGTACATTCAAAAATCGCTAGTATATTTAATTGCGAATGAAATTATTTTAG